>JARDVA010239579.1:6407-18162 GCA_030265315.1 Mopalia swanii | reverse complement strand
AATTAATTAATTAAATAATATCGCTCATTGTAAGTAAGTTCTCTATATTAAGGTATAACTTGTCTTAAAACAATACCAACTCGATATATGTTATTCTGCTGGTATGAAAGGCCTATATACATCCACTGATCCCAATCTATAAGGGATACACCACAATGAATGCATTATTTACTGCACAGTTTCCCATTCTTCTTATATGTTAGTCTTATGTGCATCGATGAGTTGACAAAAATAATAAAGATAGAAGGACAGCTGTTAATTGATCAATATAAAGATCCTTATAAACCTACCCGCGTGCTAATAAATTTTATATCTACAAAAATAAGGGTTTGTATATAAAACATCTTTCTGCAATAAAAGCCCTGCATCAAACGATCTTAAAACGTCCCATGTTTTTAGTGCTTCATGCTGTGTAAACAAAGCGACTATGCCTATACCTTTCTATAAATTAATTTCCATTCCATTATAATTGTTACAGAAAGATTGAATTATACAGGATAGGCCTAGTATATACATGTATATGTATAGTTTATTCGGGCCAGTAACGGAAACACAAAAATACAAATCTAACACCGTGTAGTTTATGTTAAAAGTCTTTTTGAAATGACCCCGTATGAGATAAAGAAAGAATTCATTAACCATGCACTTATTTTAGATCGTAATATCTGTATTCCATTGTGAACACATTTGTATATACCCGCCTGCAGGACGATAGATATCTGTGAAAGTCTGCGCGATAAGTGATGAGAAAGCTATAGGTAATACCGGATATATTGCTTTTTATATATTTGTTTCAAGGGAAAGACAACTGTCTTTCTTATTATTTTTATTGCATATTTTCAAAGACATCAATCTGTATTGCACTTGCAATCGAATTAGCATAGCCGTATTATACGTTGATGTAGAATTGAACAGATGGCGTAAATGGTGTAAAAGAAGTAGCAATTTGAAAGAGAGGTAGCAAAAATGTACCTTTTATGCAAAATATGTTTTTTACTTATTATTGTTCTGCAGAATTGTTCTTCAGAATATATATACATGTGTTGCAAAATTCACAGTAGTTTAGAAGTAAAACGGCGAAATGTAAAAACACTCTGTAGAGGGTTAGAGTATCCTTAATTAGTTAATTTAAAAAAGCGGAACTGACGTCATTGTTCCAAACCACGGTAGTTGTATCATCTTGTTGTGGCTGTCCCCAATTGCCTGCACTGGTGTATGATTTCATATAAAGCCGACCGTGAGGGGTTCGTTCCCAAGCGAAACAACAACAACAGACAACCGTTTGGTACTAAAACCCGTATTTTAAATATCGCATGTCAGTTGAAAACATGCTAAACGTATGTGTTACTCAAAAAACTATCTTGATATGTATACAACAGAATAACATTGCGCTTGGATAACCAAGTTTGTGTGTACGCCGTGTCGTTACAGATGCCTTCCAATGCATCCATACGCAAACGGCCACACTGGTGACCAACCGTGTTTTAGAACAATGACGTCAGTCCCGCGTGTTAAATTAACTTATAAACGGCTATGCTTACTCGAATGCAAGTGCAATACAGATGTTTGTCTTTGAAAATATGCAATAAAAACAATAAGTTTAGGTCGAAAAACAGTTGTCTTTCCCTTTAAGTTGGTGAGGGAGTAGGATGGGGAGGGGGAGGGGAGGGACGGGTGTTTACGAAAGGATCATTTTGGGAAATTCACACAGCTTCTGGATTAGAATGTTCCTGTAAAATGTTTGTCTGATCAGGCTATATAGTCTGATCAGTTTTGAATAGTACGTCAATTATGACGTCATTTATGATTGCAAAACGAAGTCGTCCTGTAGTGTTTAATTAAAATGAAAGTCGAACACATCATCAATCTATACACATAGAAATATCAGTATATAAAAGAGTTTCTTATTGATGTTTCAATTTTAATCACCGTCATAATATTTTGGTAGATAATCTTAAGGCTAAGGCTTACTGACAGTGTCCAGAGCGGCCTCTCTGTGTTCACTAGAAATGCTTACCCTATATCACAAGTTACACGATTTTTGTTTGATTAAAGTTTAACGCCGTATTAACCGTTAATTCACTCATCTGACGGCGAGTCAGCACAAGGAAATCATTATCGACGTCACAGGCAACAGACAAAGACAAGAGGGGACAATCACAAGACATAATACAAATACATCACAAGTTGATGACCTTAGCTCAGCGAGCACCAGAACACCAGAACGCTCTACCATGGGTAACAGCCTAGAACCAAATCGTCAAGGATACTTTACAGGTGCTAGTGTGTCCATTCCATAAACCCTGACTAATCACGCTTAAACCCCGTCGACCCCCGTACAGTTTACTGTTAGCCAATCCAAATGTATATATTTTGTAGAATGGTTAATAGAAAACTGTGCAATGTTTTAAATACAAATTAAAGCTTTAAGGAGTTTTGTTAAACATCAACCGTTCATGCCAGTCCACTGTAGTTTTTGCCAAATGCATAAAAATAGAGGATCCAACTAGAGAATTTTGCTAATGGTGTCCGTAGTTATGAACCAACTTGGTCACAGAAATTGTAAATTAACGAGCAGATGATGGCCGTTAATATAGAGAATCACCAGAAGATAACACACATTAGCAATCCGGTTAATTGGAAGATTGTCTATTACTAGTGACAGATAGCTCATGGCTTATGTGTTGACAGGCTATGGAAACACAGCGACTGAAGCAGAACGGAAAAGGACTAAAATGCATCGGCTATAGTAAATTACCAAATTAACCGATTACTTCTTGTTAAGAGACTATACATGGATGGAAATGTGTCCACGGTGTTTTAATGCATTAATTTTGCTAAGTGTCATTATACGAGGCGTGGTAAATATAAGGTGGGTTTTATTAATTCTAAGTGATCCCAAGTGTGTGTTACCTTTGCCGGGCCCATACCCGGAGGCATTCTACAAGGTTACAGACACTGTGATGATGCTACCATGATTCATGCATACTCCATTTCGTCATGCCTGGTGGATTTTTTTTAATTTAACCCGTCAGGTGATATGATAGAGTGTCTTGCAATTTCATTGGTTCGATGGGTTTCAGGTGTTGGCAGCTCGTTCGGTAGGCGGTTTCTTTATCCCCAGCTATCATCAGCTAAACAATAAAAAGCATTGATACCTGGCAAGAAAAAAAAGGAGAGGATTTGAATTCGCGTGGCCATTGTCTCATTCGTGTCGCACTATCTATAGTTTAATTAAGTCGTAAATAAGGCTGGCAGACAGTGACATATGGGAACCGCCTCGCGTGTGCTTGGGCTCCCATCTCCAGTTTAAAAAACGCCTTAAGTTTGCACCAGCTCGGTTGATTTTATATAGGATTCCCCGCTGAGACCACGCGTACACAACACATCTGTGATATTGCGCGCGCCTTGCTTGCCTGCACAAGGTATAAGAGGAAACACGAGGTGAATTTATTAACGAATTCGTTTCTTTTTGCATTCATTTCATGTTACAATAAAAATCATACGATACTTTAATCGAAGTGTCAAAAGTTCGACAAAGGGGTGACTTACTTGATTACATCTTTGGATAGGAATATGCAGACTTAATAACGGCAACAAAACTTTCCGAAAAAAAACCCAACCAAGGACTTCTTCAACACTGCATGAAAGAGAAATATATTTGTCGTTATGAAAGATGTTGTTAAAATACAAGTTCTAATGAAACGGAACTCTCTGTATCACTTAGCACATAATGTATAACAACTGCACAACTAAACGGAACTATATAACCAAAAAAGGCCAGTAAGGAAATTGTTTTTGTCAGTCTCAATGATTGGTGTAATTATTGTCATAAAGTAAAGCAGGTGTATATTAGTACAGGTGTGCAATTGCTTGGTGTTTAACGCCCTGTGCAGTGATATTTCAGCTTTTTGACGGTGACAGAAATTGCCACACTTATACAAACATGACATGTGAAGTGTTTAAAGAATATGTTTTCTAATTGGACAATAATGATCCTGTATTGCTAAACAAGGGATTTAGGTGCACGATTGGCTTTTTACGCACTGTCTCGCGTTACTTGTTATCTACAGGCAGTCAGCCAAAGTGTTACCTGGAACGTCACGTGATGTTTAACCTACACTAAATTATAATAACGCCAATGGTGTACCTCAATGAAGCAAGAACAGCGTGGCTGAGGTAGAAACATACTAACCTTAGCAAGAGAAGGCAATCATGTTTCTAAATTAACCATCAATTTGTTTTAGAACAACTTACATCTGATATAGATTATTTCTGGGGTGATAAAAAATTATAGCTAGGCCACGCTTTATTTTAGAAATATTTATATATATTTAATGGAGTATATTTGAAAATATAATCCCTATGACAAGATAAGCCATATATCCTAGACAGTCAATTAAACAAATATAATTTTTATGTAAAGATCAGCTTTCGACATAAACAGTTAATTAACCAGTCAACCAACCAACAAGACAACAGCTGGAGTTGAATGAGCTGCAAAAACGATATTTCAAACATTAAAATATAATTAATATTTCTAAGGGTTTTTTTTCTACTTTATTGAAAGCACCTAATTAGCCAATATATTACATGTTGATATTATAGCAAGGATATCCCGACCAGCTTTATCAGTTGTACACAGCATACAATGGTCCTTATCTGTGACAAACAATGTATGTTTTGTGATGGGAAATAATCGACATTGTCCTTTGACAGGCCCTGCTACAGACAAAGCATGTCAGGTCTTCTTTTTAAGTTTCTTATTGAAAGTTTGATTTCAAACCAAATCCCACGAACAAAAAAATTAAATTGTTAAGATGAATAAGTTTTTGTAGAAGTTTTTGTTGAAGCATTGATTCTTTGTGATTGTTCCCCTTTATACGATAATAGTTCAGACTACACCGCTTTGAAGACTCGATGCGGTCATACATCGGATATTGATTGATTATCGCAAAGATTTGACTTTAGTGTGTATAGCCGGTACCATGGTTGAACCTTTCCTTAATAACAGTTTCTATGTATATACATACCACTGAATCTACGAAGTCAACCCAGTGATTGTTACATAATTGTCAATATCAGTATCTAATAAAGCTTTACAACATAGAAACCATTGCGTGACCACCGACAACAACCTCATGTACCTTGGTTAATTATCGATTTCTTAGCCTATACGCTTGACCACTCGTCTGAGCCAATGCAAATCCATTGTCTGGCACTTCGAAGAATTTTCTTTGAAAATCAATGACCTAACACATACTGTCTAATTATTGTAGGGCTACATTAAGTTTAGCTTTGAACCAGTGAAAACTGAGCTGACAATCTACCTCATAACCACGTTGATATCTTAGTTCACAGAACAAATTAATTATTCTAGATAATCAACTGATAAATGCATTGATCAGTTAAATAATCATGCTACTGAAACAAGCTATATCAGCTAACTGTTTTCCTATTTTATTTCACTGATATAACGCAATGAGTATGGTACGGTACCTGTTTGACAAAAAGTAACTTGGAATATTACGTAATGTATATAACACTTGGGAAACAGTTAACTTGGCGCTTGATCAAGTCGCCACTTTGGTTCACTATTCGTACTTTAAACACGTTTAATTAGCTTATTTGTAATTCCACATTAGTTTTGGCTGAAACCTGAGCATAATCGAACTGAGTGGTATTTCATGACTGAGTTCATTAGCCACAGTGATAGAGCTCTTTCACGGCATGGACTCTAGCTTCCACAAGGAACCGCCTATATGTGACCAATATTTTGTATATAGCGTTGGGAAACAAAGGACGCCAACAGGAACGTTATATGCGCGTCTCCAAATCGTCTCCGTTCGTTTTTATTTCAGTGTTTTTTGTTTGGGTCAATGATTGCTTCTATGTGTGATTAAAAACCTAGCTCTGTCTAAATGTTCGTACTTAACATCGGATTAATATTAGCATGAAATAACCTTCGGATCACCGAGGCCAAGTTACAGGTAAACGTTCCTAGAACTTGGGGAGATATTTTGGGTGCCGAAGGCGGAGGTTGGAAGGATATCCGACTAATCTAACCACACCCTCGTAAAAAAGTTAATTGAGTGTGTGTCAGAAAGCGCTTAGGAATTAAACACAAAGAATTTAATTTTTTCAGACATGTGGGAGACGGTAGGGTTGAGACACGTCAAGTTCTTGGGGAGAAAAAAACGGGCGACACGCCGCGTGCACGGGATAAAGAACTGGCGATTTACAGGAGGACTCTGGCGAGGTAAGAGGTTATACCTGTCGAGAATTCGCTCGGAGAAAATAAGTTTGATTAAAAAAACTTGGAGAGGAAATGGAAGCAGCCACCGTAACCAACACGTAATCAAAGTGATTGGAGATGATGAATGTCCTTTTGTTCATCGCACGTGCATGGCCTACTTATGCCACGTGCAAAAAAATCTTGAACGAAGGCGATTTAACAGCAGTGGTATAGTTGATCCACTGTATGCGTTCTGTTAGTTAACATTTGCATTTCTTTCTAATTTCCCCTTTCCCTGTGTTGATTGGATTTTGGATAGAAGTCACTTCTTAGACAGAGGGGCATATCGTTGGTGGCGTTCTCTCAGCCTCCTAGCCTTGAGCGTTAGTTGGTTGTATGTGTGTTGGGGTGGGATGAGCTAGGCGTTCACTTATCGATGGTCACGATTAGAAAATCGGACTGGGTTGTGTTTAAAGAATTAATCTGGGGTGTAGACCGAGGTCAAGGAGTGTGAATAGGGACAACTTAAGTCAAAAAAGTTACAATTAGATCAGCCCCTTTTACCTGTCAGTAAATGACAGCTCCTGTGGTAACACAGTATCTGGGAAAAACGACGACAATGATTAAAAAAAAATGTGCTAAGTTAAAAACAATAAGCAATAAGTTAATAATAGAAACAACAACATTTAGCAAGGGTGCGGTCATAATCTGAAATTGTTGACCAAGAGATGTTAATTGATCAGAAAGTACTTATAGTAAACAACTGTTGTTATCACTTATTGTGGTAATAAAAATACATTATCTTGACTTGAATATGGATGTTCCCCAAATACAATTTCTACTTCCAATGCATCTAGCTCTCTGGCTAAGGGCAGTTTGTTTGAGGAGTAACAAGGCTGTCTTTACTCAGCACTGGAGGAACATTAGCATTACAACATTATAGAAACGCTTCACACCTAAGTTGTGCTAGTGTCGATTATTGCTGGAATACACCGCCGTCAAATAAGTGAAATACCCTTAAGTACGGCGTAAAACACCAATCAATCAATCCAATGCATGAGCTTTGTTCAATGCTGCCATTAATTATAATTTTCTTGAACACTTTTCGCCCGAATGTTAAAATTGAGATTGCTCTATAATGGTGAAGGTAATTCCACTGTAATGAAATACTTTTTGTCTCTTCACTGAAGCATTGCAGAAGAAATAGTTGAGCCTTTGAAGTAAAGCAAAAATAATTAATCTTTACATCATTGGTTTTTGTTTATCACTCATTGGAGTACAGTGTTAATTTAAAGCGCGTATGCAAATTATTTTTTTCTTCTCTAAAGTAATAACCTATATTATTTTTAGTCTTTTATTTAATACTCGAGGATCAGCGTCCGTTTTCCATTCAGAAACGTCGATAAAATCGAGAAATCGTTTTACTGAGAATCCCCGGAGCACTCTGTGCCTGATAAAACGTCTTCGTTAGACTAAGACAGCCTGTGACAATAACCGTCAAATTCCCCTTAAATGTCATCGTGTCGCCAATAAGCCGTTTCCGCATTCCGAACTCAATTTCCACTAATACAGTTAAGCGTCTATAGAACACCAGTCTCATTGCGGACAAGCCAATTACAGCCGCGTATCTTCTCCCTTAATTTGTCTTGGGAGTCAGTAACGTGGACAAGCTCTTAAAAAGGAACGGTCAAAATCTCTTAATTCTAATTAAACCGAGAGAAGTTTAAAGATTGTCAGAGTATTAAGGTGCTTTGGGGGAAAGACATTTTACGCCGTATTCTTAAATGTGAAGGCTGATAGACGGATTAGCTTGTAATGGTTTGTCAGAGACTCCCTCACTAAGATCTAAAAGTTTGTTATCGCAAATTTGAGCGCGGCTTTATCTTCCCTATCATCTAAAGGAGACGCGATGGAGTTGCACGACACTGGGAAGAATTTCAATTTTATCCGCATGGGACCAAAACCGTCATAATTGTTAATTCTCGATAAATCGTGATTATCCTGGAAGAAATGCAATCCTGGGGAAGCCGCTGTATTAATCGTTCGACTAAGGCGTCAATGTGCTTGTCTTTGAAATGAGGTGTCGCTGGTGGAATATCGGGTATCGAAGCCTCTATAGCAACTCTAGCCTTACAATAGAAGTCTCACGGCGATAGCTCTAGTGAATGAATAAAGACATGCCTTAGTGGTCATGTATCAAAGACTGCTTGTGCTTCCATCCTCTGGTTAGAAACTTTGCCAAACCCCCGGCCAGCCACGTGACCTTAGCACAGAGTTATTGTAAAAGTTGAAAAATGTCACCGGTACACAGGAGGGTCCATAAAATGCGACACGGATTAATTTCAATTGATCTTTTGTTCTATAAGTGCCGGTTCAACAACCCCATCCAGTTTGACGACCATTGGTATGGAAAATGCATTGTGCCATAGCAAGCTGTCTTGCCATATGAAGACAAGCTATTGGCGGTTAATGTGAATGTTGATGCTACCTCGATTTACGGTATCTGTTTAACCCTTTATAATTACTCATCATGATAATAACTATCCGCAGCATTTGGACCAAAGTAACCGTGACCTTTGGCGAATGCACCAAAATAACTTTGACATTCATTCGATACAGCTGCTTCTACAGGTTTCCGTCCAGATTCCACGTGGTATAAAAAGAAGAGCAAGTTCCACACTGCCATGACAGGAAGATCAAACTTTACTTGTGGCAGACAAAGTTTATATTTTAATACAATAGAGAAAATCATAAGATTTAAGAAAAAATGTTTAATTCAGTGTCAATTTCAACAGAGCTTGTCAGCAATATTGTTTTGCCTTCTAAAGAACCTCCAAAGTCACGTATGAAATTTACAATAAATTGTGTCAGACAAAATAAGTGTTGAAATAAATGTGAATTCTTTGTTAAACTGAGCCTGTAAAAGACTGGGGGAAAATCTCCCCCTCTCTCTGTCTCTGTCAGACACACAGTTGGTTTGACAATTCAATAAAAAAAAAAATGCACTAGAACGACTTTATACAAGTCGATTACAAGAGAGCATTAAAATTGTAAGTGGAGATCTAGCACTGGTATACCACATAACAATAATTGTGTATACCCTTGAGAGCTTTTAGAAATGACAATCGACCCATCAAGAATACCCTACTCAACAGACAACCATCGCAGTAGAGTGTAAAGGGAAATTGACTTAGCTACAACGTAACCTTCGACTGAGTTCTTGGTGAGAGAATGTGAACACTCTGGTAACAATCCTTAAAGATTGAGACCCAAAGCTCAAGTCACGTCCCGCTAACAAAAAACCCACCCTTCAAGATATATATTCACGTCAATTTGCCTGCGACGAGCTGATGTTATTGAGCGAGCGTAATGCTTAGTCAGAACCTCAAATAGACTCTCTTGTCGCTCATTTATGGCGAATTGTCTTAAGCTTTCACAAGACACAAACCACATTGACGGTAAATAAAAGTTTTCCGAACAAAATTTAGGCTACAATAGATTCCTTGTTATTTTGTTCTTTGACAAAGGAGCAGGAGACCTTATTGTAACCTTTAAATGGAAGTAATTGACTCGTGGTATCCATCGATAAAACAAATACACAATTCTCCCACAATGGAGTTATCTTAATTTAAAAGGAAACGCCAATCGTTTCTTTTTCTGGTCGCAATTAGCGATCACGTTTTCGCACTCGACGTCAACCGCGGATCTCGGAATAACACAGTTATGGCAAAACTAGCTTAGCATATTTTATGAAACGATTTCTTTCTCCATTAGCCGTTTAACGCAATACACAATCGATACATCTGCTGAAGGGGAGTGAATGAACTGAAGAAAGGCACGTACAACACGCTGCTTTACAGTACCGTGTTCTGGAAGATGCCTGTATGTAATATGAACAGACACGACCGTAAAGTCCTTGAATACCTCCATGATGCCCACAGACACCTCGTACCGACTCCTCATTATACCATTCCTGGTATTCATAACTCTTTATTTGGAATTCACTGAAAACAAAAGTATTTCCTCTTTGTGCATTTGGGCTGTTTGTGAAAGCATAGCTTCATTGTTTTTTTTTAAATATTTGTCAGAATACTAGAGGTCAATTATAAAAATTATGCTGGTGTTGAAATGATTGCATAGAAAGTCATGGTATGGTTAATAGTGTGTTGGCGGAAAGAAACAAATAGCCTGTCTCCATATCATTTTATGATCCCTCAGTTGCTAAAGCAGTAAAAAAAATTAGTACCAGAGTGGCTGAATCTAAGACGGAAATGCTAACTCAGACGAACGTACTTGTCAAATTTGAAGTGGTTTCCAAAGTCCTGTATTGCCGTTTGTGAGAATGGATGATTTCCAGAAAGCATCCTTTTGAGAATTTCTCCATAGCTTAGACAACGATTGCTTTGTCAATAGATACTCGGTGTCGCCGCTTTATTCTAAAAGCCTTTATAGCAAGTGAATCATGGAGATTTTTATTTGAAATGAAATACAATTGGCTTCAAGGCGATAGGACGACGGATTCATTCAGAGATTCTGCCAACAGAAACTATGTTATTTTATCTTTCCAATAAAACAACTATTGTTGCTGTTCAGAAATTGTCGTGTATGATTATGTAACATCTGATCACTTTATATTATTGCTTGACTTATAATAGTCTGGGTTCTATTCAAGTATCTGTATTTGTACATATTTAATTGTATTGTATTAAGAACTGTATATGTTATTTCGAATAGATGTATAGGTAAGTACACATTTTTAACGTTTGATTTGTGTGAAGTTGTCACCTGCCGGAAAGCATAAATACGGAAATAAATGTAAGCAGTGCCCGTATTCAGAACGCGCAGAAACACTGTGATAAAGTAAAAAAACCTCGTCTTCTGTTGCACTGTTGTGCCATGGCCCTTAACACCTCGTGTACGGTTTTCTTTATAGATAGAAGTCGTGAACAAGGTCATTCAAGGACATACTAGTTAAGCTTAGAGTATATGTTTCAAAGAAAGAATATATGAACTATGTGCTTGGCGAAGGGATTCGTATCGCGTGTATTTTTGTGTGTGTGTTAGTAAATGTGGTTATAGTGAGTCTAATGTGTCGCTTTCGTTGAGTTCTGTTTTCCAAGTCAGATTTTTAAGCACTAAGTATAATTTAGTTTTAACATTAACATGACCCGAGGGATAAGGTTGCTGGTCAGATTTAACAGTATCTAGTTTGAAATGTATAGGTTAGGGTCAGAAAAGGGATCTATTGAATTAATCTGATTTGTAACGTTTCAATGACATTTTGTAATCTATAATTAGCCATGATTTAGACTGAATATTGGAAGCGACACTTGTTCAGAATATAGAGTCTTGGGCATGTTGGGGAAATGTCACATGTTTAAATCTCCTGCAGATGGGCTTATTTAATATATACATATCACACATGTTCATTAAGATGCAAAAGTATAATTGAATGTCTAATCTAGACTACATAAATAGAAAGAAATAATTGTTGAATGCATTAACCGCGACAGTGTTTGC
>JARDVA010237803.1:0-10002 GCA_030265315.1 Mopalia swanii | reverse complement strand
CGTCATTGTTCGAAAACACGGTCGGTCACCAGTGGGGAACAGCCAAGACTAGATGATATAACTACCGTGGTTTGGAACAATGATGTCAACTCCGCTCTTTAAATCAACTAATTAACGGCTATACTCATTCGAATGCAAGTGCAATACAGATGGTTGGCTTTGAAAATAAACAATAAAAATAATAAGTTTAGGTCGACAAACAGTTGTCTTTCCCTTTAAGGCAATTTGAAGACTCCCCAGCACAATGGGTGAAGGTGATTCTCCACACACCACTGGCAACTAATAAAGACAAGAATACTAAAAGACGAAAGGCAAAGACATCACAAAACATAACGGGCTTCCTTTTGCGTGTTAATTTAAATGGGACTCACACGACGGCGCACCAGCCCAATGGGTGTAAGAAATCTTCCTCGACACCACTGGCAAAAAACAAAGACAAAACAAGAAAACACAGGGTAATCACATGATGTAATACAAATACATCACAAACAGATCAGCTTTATGTTGCCCCATTAGCTCTAAAAGAACCAGGGCAACAGGAAGCTCCCTCCTAACCCTCCGTCCGTAGTTCTGGGAGCAACAGGGATGCACACTAGTAATGAGCACACAATTCTGCATCCTTTTTTCAGGACGATTATCTTTATTGGAGTCGTAACTTAAAATTGTGACCCTCATCAGCCTACATGTAAACAAGCTTTAGTTAACAGATTAGAGTTCCATTATAACGATCTTAAACAATCCTTGCTACTAGTTTATTTTTGTATAATATATTTTATCGCTTTACGAAACAAATATTATTTCTTTGAATATTAATTATCTGTCCGTTATTACAACCATTGTCCGTAGGCTTTGTTGAAAACTACAACGTTTACTGATCTGCAGGTCCATTATTGAATTCCATATAATTCAACATGGAGTATTGTAATGTCGTCAGTAGAAGGCTAAGTTGTACGTCCTGTTATTAATGCCAGATTCGTTTTGAAATTTATTGATTATGTCAGCAATAGAGATAATTATGCCGCATTGCATTAATGAGTGTGTTAAAAAGGAACGAGCGACCGGCCGGCCGGGCCGGCCGGCCGGACGGACAGACGGCTAGCCCGTTGGTCAAAGTTATATGACCTAGATAATAACTTAGGAATAAACAACATCAGGCTTTCTATTTAGCACACTAAATGAAGCATGCAATCATTTAGGTGCCACCCAGAACCTACCCCAGTATTTTAATCATTGTCTTTAACACCCCCATGTAGCGATTGTGCTTTTTCTAAATAACAAAGACGCTTTAATGACCACGTTCTAAACGAGAGTGTAATGTGAAATCAATTCATATAACAGCATGTGGGTAATATAGGCCCATATCGCTATACTCACACTGACTTTATAATTGGTTTTCTCGCTATATCCTCGATCAAATGGCTTCCGATAGTGTAAACAAGCGGACCACACCCCAGCTAATGTAAGACTATATCGATGCTTGTTGTTTTCCGATAATAGAGTGATCAGAGTTCATAAAAGAAAGGGTGCTTTGATAAGTGCCTACTGAACAAATCAGCCAATCGATAGTGTCGATGGAAGTCAAGTGATGGTCAGCTATGACTGAAAGGCATATATTCTCATTGTACGCCAAACAGAAAATAATAACACAATTAGGAATCTATGATTCATTGTTAAGAATAGATGAAATTCTTTACGGCCATAGCGTGTGCAAGATTCTTTGTGGTAATACGCCCGAAGAGATTGCTTATTTGAAGGCGAATCTTGCGAAAACTATTTTCTTTAGCGTCAGCTGTGTATCATCTTGCCAGTCTATGGGCGTAATTTGTTCATAATAGAAACCCTAAGGCCCTTTCAGGACACATAAATAACACATTATTCCAGAATCCGGTCGCATCAGATATTGTTCGGAGGAGATGCGGCTATATTCACTTAAGCGGAAGATAGGGTGAAGTATGGGTAGTTACAGAGCGACTTGATCGCTGGGCTGAATCAATGTGAATTGTGGAGCGTCAGATATGCTTGAGAGGGCAGTACAATAACTCCATGTTCTGGGCCGAGTTTCCTTCCAACGGCCAGCTTCCATCAACTCGCTAGCCCCATCGATCCGTCACGTGATCACACCGGACGCGAACACAAGCTCGGCTGGCTGAGCTCCTCTGCTTCACTATACAAGCCACACACGACTTCACCATCCGAATATTTCATCGAAACGGCAACATGATTTCTTTGTGGCAGGTAATTGGAAATCAAAGGACATCCCGAGCCTTGAACCCACAAGAGATTTCTACGACAAAAGATTTATTTAGGTGAGTTGGGTATTCATTTTCGAACTACTAGACGACGTCCTCATTCCGACGTAACATTGTGTTTCTATATGTATGCCATATACAATGAGCCCTGGTATTTAAAAAAAAGATGTTGAAAGCTCGCACAAATAATAGCATCCATTAACCGAAATATTTTTTATTCGATTTCAGATGGATACAAGAAGCTTATATACAATGAAGTCGCTGATATCCTTTAGATCGATTATTTTGCAGCGTTTTCCCTCGATCCAACACGCATTCTTATGTTACTGATTTTGGATTGCTTTCGCGATGGACAAAGATACATCGTATCAAGTAGTTTCTTGGATATGTATTTGTGAATGCTACAAACAGACAGCTCTGTTCATGGATGGGCAATGTTGTTATTGAAAGTGCACGTGTTCTTAGGCATACGAACGCAGTCAGCAGTGTCTGGTAGAAAGTGTTTTTGAGAAAAGCGGCTGTTCGATTCACGTCATCGCGATGCCTGGATTACTACTGAAGATATATGGACGTCATCGAGCCCAGCTACCTCGATTACATGAGGCGGGTCCGAAACAGTTGACATACGAGGCGGAACAAGACGACATTGTGATAGCAGATATAGGTTCTCAGGGGAAGAACTAGACAGTCATCAATCATGAACAATAGCACTGAAATTGAAGGAATTCTCTATCATCGAAATGCAGTGTTAACCCATGGTTTAAGTGTGGACGATTGGGAAGTGCTCTATTCCTATGAGCTCGCCTCTCTCATTATAGTTTGTGTGGTGCTAGGGTTAATTATCCTGGGCACTATATTGGGAAATATATTTGTAATTTCCGCAATTCTGCTAGAGAAGAGTTTGCGGGCTACCTCGAATTACTTGATATTGTCTCTTGCTGTAACGGACTTGATGGTGGCCGTGTTAGTAATGCCGATTAGCATCCTCAACGAAATAAGTGTTTCTTGGAGACTTGGTTCGCCAGTCTGCGACATGTGGATATCTTTTGATCTCTTATGCTGCACGGCTTCAATTTTACATTTAGTCGCTATTGCGTTAGACAGATACTGGTCTGTGACTAACGTTGATTACACCAGGCATAGATCGACCAGTAAAATACTTCTTATGATTGTTATTGTGTGGTGTGTGTCGTTTGCAATTTCAGTTCCCCCTTTATTGGGATGGAGAGACAACGAAAAAAGTCCCGATATGACCGGTTACTGTTTGATAAGCCAAGATCCTGGCTATACCATATTTTCCACAGTTGGCGCATTCTATATACCCCTCTCTCTTATTCTAGCGTTGAATTTAAAAATTTATCGAGTGGCTCGGGAACGATTTAAAAAGCGCAGCGTGCTTCGAGCAGCTCTGCAAGTGCAGCGCGCTTCTGTGACCATGCTAGTGGGAACTGGGTCCTACATCCCAGCGCAAAGCCAAGTGGAGACGTGCAGGAGTGATGTAAAGATGGCAAATACCTCTATATACGAGGACAAAACGACGACTATAGCCCCAAGTAACCTTCTGTCTGTACCGGGGCCCAATCTAAATCTTCTCAGTCCACCAAGACTCAGTATTCAGGTGGACCCACCGTCTTTCAACATTCAAGTCGATCCGCCATCATCTAATTTACAACTTGAGTCATCTTCTCGTAAGTTGACTCTACCCCAGATTGAGTCCGTGCCGTGTCGGACTCAATTAGACAGTTCCCCGTGTAAAATACAGATAGACCCTCCATCATTCCATCTTCAAGTCGATGCGCCTCCGTGCAAAATTGAAGTCGACCCCCACTCGTGCAACATAGAAGTTGAACCGCCGTCTTGTCAAATTCGATCAGATTCTATTTCATGTTACATTCAACCAGAGGGTAGATCATGCAATATTCAACCTGAAGCTCATTCTCTGCTAAGACCCAGCTCTTGTAGTTTACCGGTGCATGGCACCGTCGAGATTGACGCGCCAGAGACAACATATGACAACGGCTACACGCCAATTTCAAAAAGCAAAAGTGGTAAAAAGCAGGACAAAATTCGACGATTTACTGTACCCGAAATCAAGAAAGAAAAACGGACGGCAAGCGTTTTAGGTATAATAACGGGTGCTTTTATTCTTTGTTGGCTGCCGTTTTTCATTGTGGCACTCATACGACCATTTTGTCCAGAGGAATGTGTCTTCCCTGAGCTCATGATGAGCCTGTTTGTATGGCTGGGGTATTTTAACAGTATGATTAACCCCATCATATACACCGTATTCAACCCAAACTTTCGTCTGGCATTTCGCAAACTTCTCTGTGGTCGGCTTCGACTACCTCCGCGGGAGAAGCCCCAGCCTGTGAGACAACAGCGATAAGGATTTGGTTGTGATTAACCCCCATGTTTGTGATACTCTTCTATAGCTCTAACAGGGTATGTTTCTTGTGAAAGATTTACTGCTGTTTATGGATATACTACGATACTCTACCCGCCAGCGTCATTTATAGAATCTATTCAATGTACATATCGTTACTGTTTGGTAGTCTGAGCTTTCTATTGATTATTGCGTTGTATTAGATACGAACAACTGTGATGGTAACATGTTATATTTTTTGTTTTCTTCCAAAACAATCTTGTTTTTTAAATTTGATAACTGTAGTTCTGTGTGGATTTTGATATTTGTGACTCATGTTCTATTTTATCTTACGTGCACATATGTGACAATTTCTATGGCTATTTGATGAATATTACGATTTAAATAATCACATTTAAAATACTTTCTTTTCTGCTGTTCAAAGTAATGGCTCATTTGCCTAAAATACCAAAGTATTTTTAAAACTAAACTAGGTCATTCCTCGATAATCGGTATTTTTTTTTATTTCTTTTAAAATCGCGTTTGAATATTTGTCTCTATCTGTTTATAATATGTTGGTAATTTGAATATCTTTCAATGTTTCAATAAGGATTTACATGGTAATGCATTGTATCAATGAAGAGTGTCGCATATAGTTAATAACGTTTGTACTTTTTTGTAATCCTATACTGAATCTTCGCCACGATCTTAAAAGCTATAGTACTAACCTGTAGGCTTATGCGTTGGTGACTAATTTGTACTGTCATTCATATGACGTTCCCTTAGTATCCCGAAACCCACATTTCTTTTTCTACTTCCATTTTTATAAAACAGCCACTGGTATTATAATATTCTGTTATCGTTTTAAAACTTACATTGGTACCATTTTCAATTTTGGGGGATAATGCTTTCTTAGTTTGAATAAGTTCTCGTTTAGACACATTTTCAGGCTATGTTCCATTCTGGGATCGGAGACACTAATCTTAGAATCTGGCAGGAAACCGCCAGCAGTAAACTCGGACGACCAAGGCTACTCAGTCAAATAGCCGTCAACATCGCGGTCTCGATGCCCCATGCTGCAATATTAAACGGCGTAGAATCAATTCGAACTAAGGAAGAGTTTTCCCGAAATAACGAAAATACTACGTCGACCTTTAACTGTATTAGTATTGCATCAACTTGGCTCATCTATACTCGACCAATCGGAGGCTCGGAAGTTGGCAAGGGAGGTAATTTTATCCGTGCAAAGCGGTTCTCTGACGTCATAACATTCGTGATAGTGGAGCTTTTACATGACGTCATAAACATTTTTGCATTGTGACGTTATTAAAAAGTCCATAAATCTCGACCGTTTTGACGTCAGAGGACCGCTTTGCACAGATAAAATTGCCTCCCTTGCCAACTTCCTGAGCCTCCCATTGTTTAAAATATTTGAACGGCCGTTGACTTGATTGATTTACAATTCTAGTATACATACCGTTCGGCGGTAAAGTTTTCTCTCCATACAAATATGTCATTTGCTGTATTGCATTGTTATGATTCTTGGTATCGGTAGCAGCTTCTTAATTTATTAATTTTTTTAATCATACCAAGAAGTCTTTCCCTGTTTTATGTTCTCCCAGCTTCGAAATGCATCTTAAATAATCGGTTCATGCTTGAAAATGTTCTCAACCTAGTGTGATGTTATGTAGCTTTAAGGCGCTCTCTCAAGGTACGATTTGTAGTAACTATTTCAGGGAATTCCCCTTATTTGCCTTGAGATCTGATTGGTCAACTGTTTCATATTTGTTTCTGGACCAATTAAAATGTCACAATTAGGAGAATCCCTCAAGTCGTAACTACAAATCGCACTGCGACAATGAGCCTGGGAATGAGTACTTTCGGAGCAAAGATTAAACCGCTAAGCCGAGACCAGTTTGTTATGTCTATTTTGATCTTGTGATTGTCGATGACATTGATAATACTATGTCATGTGAGTGAAATAGCTTTAAGTACGGTATAGACGCCTGACCATCAAATGCAAAATCAAAGGAAGAACCAGTTATTGTCTATATCTTTAGAATACATAACAACGAGAAAACTCAACATTCCTTTATTTGCGTGTAGCTCTCAGTCTGCATGTAGCAAACACTTAGTTCAACGTTTTAATATCAGAGCCAGTCTCTCGACGAATACACTCAAAGTTCCGTTTAGCGCAGTGCTAGACTTTTTTAATATCTTTATCGTTTATCGTTGGCTTACCGGAGTCCATATAGCCTGCTAGTAACATTGAACGAGATGCAAACCAATCTATTTGTTTTGTTGTCGTTGATGATTTCTCGCTGTCTGATTACATTCCCGCTTGCAAACATTATAACATTCCTTTAGTTGTATTTACCGTTGTGTCAGCCTCATACATAATCATCACGTTGTAAGGGCAAAACGCTTGTATACAATTTGAACAAATAATAAAATAACACTAACGTATAAGAGTCGTCGTATACAATGTGTGTCGTAAGCAATATGGTCACGATCTAGCTGATAAATCGCCATGTAGTGTTATGCGTTGTGGAAATGGTGACGTATTTCACTCCTATTTCCAAAGGTTATGATTCCTGGAATTGTTACACCTTGCCATATATGCGATGGCAATGTGCCATGTTTCATTCTTCGCCGTAGACAATAGGAGATTCCCTCGACACTTTACCCATCAATAATTCCTTGGTCTTTTGTCCATCTTACCTCGTAGTTCTGACACGAATCATAATCCCGTTAACAGGCAGATAGTCAAATCAAACTGCATTTCTAGATGCATTTAATCAATCGGTCCAGACACCAGATTCAATGTTCAGTATGTTTCTAATTCTGATAAAAAAATGATAATGGTTATTATGATATATATATATATTTCGAATAAATAAAAAGACAAAAATATATAAATCAATTGGTGTTACTTGTGACGACAAAATCTGATTTATACGTAAGTATGTGAAGCGTATAAGTCCATTTGGCCATTTAATTAACCTAAGATATTTTCCAATTTTGAAATGCGCTGTCAGTAGTCTACTGTTGCCGACTGTAAATCTGTCGTGTAAATTGATCGGAATTAAATGTGGCTTAATTTAAACGCCCGGGGCCTAGATTTGTTTTATTGTTGGAATGTCTGACTCATTTGTTCTGATCTTTATCTTTAAGATATTACTATTTTAGTCCTTTTATTGTTTTCCATTTGTTGTGACTTAAACTCAATTGCAATTACGATATTGGATGTTTTCACTGTACTGTATACAAACTATAATGGTTGTTTGCAACATTTTGCTGTACTACACATTTCAACTCTGTCTTTTCATGTCGGTTTGCTTCCGTTATTTCCTTTCTAAAGGTCGGTGTTATCGTCTTGAACTATGAAAATATGTCACTACATTTAACTATGTATAAAACGAACCAAATTAACTGATTGCTATTTTGATATTTGCTATACGCATACAGTTTTTAGGGTAATACCGATGACGGCGGCATGCTGATGAACGTGAATTGCTTGTTACGAGGTGTATCTCTGGAGATTCCATTTTTAAATACTAATGTTCTGTAATACTCATTAGCACAAACTTTTTTAGATCCAATGTATTTTTACGAATTAGATTTCTTACCATACATAATGTTGATGCTTTTCCATGTTTGCTAAAGATTGATATTTTTTCAATATACTTGGATAGTAAATAAATTTTTTAATGTCATTGAATTCGATTTTTGTGCAAATGCATATAATTATTGTCCTAAAGATCTGCTGGAAGCATGCTAACAGTTTCTCCGCTGAAACCGAGAAGCGGGTATTTGCTGATAGTCATGTGCTATCGTGTTCGCCCAGGTAACGGGCAACACTGACGTCTGTCGTGGGTCTTGTGCCTGTCTTGTCTATTGCCGTTGTGTCGCCAGGAATATCGACAGTTGTTACCTTCACTGATTCAGTTTAAACATCGTCGTTTAACTAAAATAACCTTTATTAAGGCCAACACGCTTAATGAATTACACAGATCCGTTACAGAGTACAAACGCTCAATTTCAGAAATATTTCAACGTTTAATCCGCGTTATTTTAAAGACCTATACTCGTGTTGCATTAGGGGAAAAATTGAGCACAACGATGAACGATCTATCTTAATAAATATATGTTGTCACGTCAGTGGGCCCATGAAATAACCACTGATAATAGTACACGATAATGAACAGATAAAATCGTTTTCATTCGGATATTGGACTATGTTTATAGTTTCATATCGCTCTATATTATATCCATATACACAGCATCATATTTCATAATTTTGTGCACAACTTGTGTGCATATAACATTATTAATTATAGGGCGATTAAAAAGAAGTAAATTGTATCTCCCGTCCGGGTATCTGTGGAACGACAAGCTGAGACCCGATAAGCATATTTTCTTTGTCCAGTTTAACATAAGTAATCTGTTAAGATCCAAACCGGACCAAACGCTTTTGACATCATTTAGAGAACACGGCGACCAAAGTTTTCACTACCGTATGTCAAAATCACTCCGGTAAACAAAACTTCAAAGGAAACAACAACAAGATACACTGAATGATATCCATGCATATTCATAAAATTAGCCTAAACCTGTATAAAAATTTGATTAAGTTGACCTATTTGGGATGGAGTGGTCCTATAATGGCCATTGTAGCACTGTAGTAGTGGGATGGGTCAGTCTTGTTCAAGAATTATGTATACATACTAAGATCTATAGAAGATTTTTGCTTCTATAGTCTCTCAAGAGCGGAATATAGGTTAGCCCATTCGGATGCAAGTAGATTATAATGCTATATATCACATTATGTCGGTAATTCATTGTTGCAAAATATACGGGATATGAGTCTCCTTGTTGTAGTGCCCGATAAACGTCCATACATGTAAGGTTTGCAGATTTAACACTCCCTGGTGTTACATATATTCATGTATATTAGAAACAAATTATTGACATACGTTGACATGGACCTAATATTGGAGTGGATACACGTTTTGAAACAGTACATTATTCACATACAAAAGTTACCTTTATAAACTACCATTACTACCTAAGGTTGTTATTCCGGTGCGATAACTTCACTTCAGATATTCAAAATACATTCACCTTCTTTATGCTTTTATTCTGGTTATTAACATGTGAGCTTATATCTTTTCTAAAAATTAACCGCTGGTTTTACAGCCTAATTGCGAGTACTTGTGTCGTTAGGTGTGCCTGCTGCTTTGTTAAAAATGAGTATGGTGTCAAATGGATTTGTGCAAACTAACAATCAGTTTTTTTAATCAATCGACCAATCAATCAATCAATCAATCAATCGACCCACCCACCCACCCATCCTCCAACAAATCAACACACCGACCAATCAAACCATCA
>JARDVA010237692.1:0-10002 GCA_030265315.1 Mopalia swanii | reverse complement strand
CCCCCCCCCCCCCCCCCCCCCCCCCCCCCCCCCCCCCCCCCCCCCCCCCCCCCCCCCCCCCCCCCCCCCCCCCTCTCAGAGCACAATGTGGCGAGAGCCCAGAGAACGGATGTTCACTAGCTAGTATACAATTACGTATGCGTTGTGTAAAACACGTTGAAAGAAACAAAATTGAAAGCGTCGCCTGTTTTAAGTGTTGCAGACTGTGTCTTTTGATTCTTCACTATAAAAATAAAAAATGAAAATTGAAAAAGAACGTCCGATTTTCAATTTTTGTTTTATGTAACAACGAAAGAACAATGAAAGGCACGAAGTGAGCGACCAATTTCCATTTGTTAATTTTGCAAATCGAATTAGGAGAAACAAAAATTGAAAATTGAACGTTCATTTTGTGTATTTCGGTTGATGGACACAAGAAACACAAATAATAATAAAAAAGTTGACATAACTTGAACTGAATTCCTTTGCTTTGGCCTATATGCTTGCTGTTGTTAGCGACATACATTAGTCTTGTACAATCAGTTATGATCTACCACACACAAATATTAGATGTTTTATTTGACCAATACCTAAGTAGTGTAACCCCGAAAAAAGGCACTCATTTTTATCTCTATATTTCGGCACTCTATTTTGCCATCTTCAGGAGTGAACTGGTGAAAGGTTTCCTGTCTATATATACAGTACGAGTCGTTTACATAGCCACAACTCACAAGGTATGGGGAATTAGACCAAGTTATGGCAAAGTAAAACGTACTAAAAGAATAAACCATGGTGCTTTTCACGAATTTATCTAATTGAGATTTACAGGAAGGTCTAATTAATAAAAAAATAACAATTGGTTTAATAAGTCTCCCATTGTCACTTTTGGGAAAGTGGATTGTCGATTTTCAATCCGAGAAGTGAATTGGTTGCCATAACATTGACTAATTATTAAAGTGACATGGTTTCTATATTGTATGGTACAGGCACTAGGGATATATTTTGCTCTGTTGGAAAAAGTACAAAAATTGGTAAAGACAACACGATTACAGTCTGAAGGAGCTGCGCTAGATCATATGTGTATTACATGATAGATCATATGTGTATTACATGATACCTCATTTGCCTAAAACCTTATTCCTTTAGAACCGAACTAAGAAATTTCTTACCCCGGAGCAATACTGGTATTATCTTCCTCCTCCTTCTTTTTCTTCCTGGATCGTATAGCAGCAACCAAGGCGTAACACGTACAGAAAAGAGCCAGTGCTAAACCGAGTAGGGTGGGCACTAAGATTGCCACCCAAATAATAGGATCCCACGGTTTCACACCGGAGTACTGGCAATATTCTCCCCAATAACCATCAGGACAACTGAAAACAAATTGACAGTGCATGGTACAAGTAATATATTTCCCAAGAACAGTGGCGGATAGATTTTAAAAATAGGGGGATGAGGGTGGGGCTATCACAGCTCAACGGTACACAGGTGTGCACGTATGTAGTATCCGTACAATGTACATATCTGGATAGTTGATACAACGTTTGAAGAGTTTTAATACAATACGCTGATCATTCTTGCAGAGATTACTGTTAACTAGAGGGGATATGTGTTCTAACATAACAGAACTCAAATGATTGTCAGCTCTATTCCGATTGATTGTTTAGTTACACCAACTTATTGTTCAGACACGTCTTACAGCTTTTAGTTTAAGGAGGCATTATCTGGTATGTAAGTATCTAGCTTACATCTCGTCTTCATATATGTTGAGAACTTGCCTGACACTGTTACAGGGTGATTGTGGTGTTTTCGTTTAGGAGCTAATTCTAGACCTTGACTAAAATTAAAAACGTTAAATTGTTTGAGGCTTTAGGATTTAATTTTGCGAAGAAGTCGCCTAATATATCCCCTTGGGACCAGGGTGTTACATAGAAGAGACCAAGCCTGGTTGAGGGTAAAACAAGTGCTGGAGTTCCTGTGATTTAGCATGGAACAGTCTTTATCTGAAAACTTAATTAATACCTTAAATGTCCACAAGCATTAATACATTTTTTTCTCATCTGACAAAATATGCTCTAAAAACATGTTTCCAGCAGTTGAAAAGCTGTTTTTTATATTTAATAAATATAAATATAAATAAATAATACTGAATTTGATCTAATTTTATATGGTATATGACAAGTTGAAAACATTAGTTATTTTCAATATGCCGGGCAGTAAAGAGGAATAACGGACATTTAAAATTGAACTTACCCGCAGGTCGGATTACCAGCAGTGTCCTCATAACACCAACCACTGTTCTCACACGATTGCTTCACATCGTACAGGTTACAAACACTCCACTGTCTGGCCAGTAAGGGCACTAATGAAGGAACAAAAATAGTTTGGCATGTAAAGCGCTTCACTTGTTTATGTCTTTATCACACAAAAATGAAAGAAAATTGCCGAAGTAGTAAATATCTGTTGTTAAAAGACCCAAAACACGTTACCTCGTAATAGTACATATACCTTATTATGGTATAGTTATCAAAGTGCGGATTAAATTTTCATATTTTCATATTGCTGTACAGGTCATTATTCTGTTTGGATTAAAATCATGGATAATTGGACCTATATCTTATTATAAGAATGAGTTATGAATGCAGTATACAACATGTGTTTTCCAGATAAGTGCTGGCAATTTTAGCTGATAAAGGTGTAACATCGTAATAAATGTGGTGTCAGTTGAAATCATGACAGTTTGTCTGCACAGTGACATTCTACAATAACTATTGGTGGATGATATTTAATTTCATAAATATATGTTAAGTGCGAGAAGCTCACCTTCTCCTAAAATGCTACCATCCTTGGGTTGTACTGCAACGTAGGTTGCATTCACAATAGATTTGTTCAGGGATCCTAATTCCAGGAAGAGATGGGAATTAACATACTGATGTAGAACCAGAGCAGTGTCCCATTCTTCTCTTGGATTGGCGGGGTCAGTGTAATCCACTTGATGGTAAATCACACTCATTCCGTCTTGGATTCTGTCGGTGAAGAATATACAGTATTTCTCCTTGTTTTAAATCATTCAAACTTGACAAGATATATGTACGTTGGCAATAGTATAGTTGATTGAAAATAGCTTTTCAATTGACAACAAACCAGTTGAAGTGGTGGACAGTTTTGTTTATTTGGGAATATGTTTTATGTATACAATGGCATATTCAATAATTGCCAACAAAAACTAGCGGCTCAAAGTAAACGTGCTATGTTTGGCTTAAGAAACAATTTATATAAATTTAACTTTAACAATCGTACTAAACTGAACCTGTTTGATATATATATATAGGCAACATTATGAATTATGACTGTGAAATCTGGGGATACAGTTGTGAAAAGAATATTGAAGTCGTCCACCTAAATTTCTGTAAGTGGGTCTTGGGCACACAGCTACTGTGATGGTATACTCTGAACTTGGGCGTTTTCCGTTAATCATAACAAGACAAATTAGGATGATGAAATACTGGGTTAAACTGTGGTACTCGAATAATTGTATTCTACAGGCATTGTATAAAGATATGTATGAAACATCCACTAATACAGTTAATAAGCGAAACTGGGTGAATTACATAAGGGATCAATTATTTAAAACTGGCCTTAGTCACTACTGGTATCAGCAATCTGTACCAGATGTAAACATTTTCCTAAAATTATACAAACAAGTTTTAATAGACAACTTCATACAGGAGGCTAGATTTAAGATGGAAGGCATGTCTACATGTTTAATTTATCGCCATCTATCTGATAGTTTCTCTCTTCAATTTTATTTATGTCAACCTATATTGATTAAGTATCATAGCAATATTACTAGGTTTCGTATGTCCGCTCATCCATTAGCTATACAGGATGGTCGTTATCGTAATGTTTCTAGAAACAAACGCTTATGCACCCAATGTAATTGTAATGATATTGAGGACGAATACCATTTTATACTTATCTGTCCTGTGTATCTTAATGCAAGATGTAAGTTCATTAAGAAATACTACTGGAGAAATCCATCAATTTATAAATTAATATTGCTTCTATCGACGAACAATGTTGCAACTCTTCTAAATCTTGGTAAATATCTGAAGATAGCACTAGGCTTAAGGAAATAATTGTATTATATTACCTCTCTTCGCATGTATATTTTATGTATTATGATTTGTGTACCTATGAGCAGTATGCTAACGGTCTGAATAAACAAACAAACAAACATTAACAATACGTACGAGAGGATCGACAAGGCCTGTGTACATTGCCCTCGACCTTATAAAATACAAATACATTGTACCATGTACACCGTGTTAAATTGTGAATACTCTAGTGTCAATGTTTAAGATTTTAACTAAATAATTTCAGAGCAGTTTATCCGTAATTACCGGCTTTGTCATGTATGTTCCTTGTTCTAAGAAAATAAGCTCAACAAATTTGCTACTCTGCAGATAACATCTGAGCACACTATGCAATGGCTTACACATTATTTTAATTATACTTACGTGATATTTAAAATGGTGACATCCTGGAAATCTGTTACATTCCCGTACAGGTTGTCGAACTAAAGCAAAAAAATATGATTTGAACTTAAAGACAGCCAATCGATTGGACGTTAGGCAGGCAAGATATCACGTAAAACCTGTTTGACTTGTATGTATAAATTTACTAGTGTTAATTGTTTATACCAGATGTTTTATGTATTTCCAAATGTAATTCCAACGGAAACACCCGTTTCGATCTATTCAAGATTGGTTTATCATCTCACAGTATAGTAAACTCTCAGAGAATATAGAAGAGCACATTGAATATTGATCACTCTGAAAGGATATTATCTATACCGGTACAAAAATTGTATACTCTCGACAACAGGAGATATAAGTATAAAAATACAGTTATTTAAGTCAGTGTACTTACAAAGAGGAGGATATCTAAGAACTGTGGGGATGTCGGACTTGTTGCGATGATACCTCCTAGTGTTAACGTTAACAGAGATTCAGACGGGTACACCGTTCCTGATAACAGAGATTATAGTGTTGTCACAATTTGCAACAAAAATGTTGGATAAAATTGAAAGTACCTGATTTAAACTTTTACCTGAAATTGAGAAAACATCTTCCAACCAAATAGACGAATGATAAAGCTACAATATAAGTTGAGTTTTATTCGCATTTGGCTCTTGTGGCATAAACTAGCCTCTAATCTAATTACATTTTGAACGAAAAGCTTATTTAACGAAATAAGCAGAGCTCAACCATAGAGTTTTGTACCACAGAGTAAGCCGTAAGATACGATTCTAATTGCTGGAGTGCATACCTGGGTATGGCAATAAAGCATTAACTGTGCTTGTTGTTCGCGGAGGGTCTGTCGTGACATCCACTGAAAGTATTAAAATACAGTTTTAACATAAAACATCTTTGTTTATAGGAATACACTACTGTGTGGTGAACGTATTTCTCTAGGATAAAATTTTTTGACAAAATTTTAACCAAATTCTAATTAAAGGGGCATTTAACACAACAATAAGTTTAAAGGACGAACAATAGACGTTCAAGATGACATAGCTTTGACCATAAAAGAGTAAAACTCTGTTAGTTTATTGGGTTTAGCAAAGATTATCTTGGGTATTTCGGCTATCACCGGAATAATGATCTTAATGTTGACAATGACTAACCTGGACATCTGGCACTGTAATTTAGAAAATCACACGAACATACATAACCGCCAGGATATGATTTACACGTCTCGTTCGGGGAACAGTCGTGTAGCTCTATATCACAAAAACTGATCTCACAGTGCAAGCCTGTCCAGCCATTGTTACAGACACATCCATCTGTCTTACTACAAATTCTGCTTCCGATTTGACAGTCGCAAGAATTTGCACAGTTTGGCCCCCATGTGGTTGGCAAACATTCTGAAAATAATGTAACTGCCTTACTTACAAAATACCAATTGAAATAAAAACAGAGTTTTCCAGATAAAAGTTTTAAAGAAATGATCATGTGAATGATTGTTAATCTACACAGTGGCTAATCGCTATTACCTACGGTTTTCTTTCAAATTTAAATTAAGATTGTGAAAACAGCCTGATACCTAGAAGAGGAACAATTTAATTCCTAGATTAAATAAAACACTGTGGTCTCAGTGTCCTTTTTAATCATCATTCCTAATTTCCTATAAGGGATTAATAAAATAAGTAAGCTTGTCTGATCTGTGGCGATATCGGAGGAAATGAATTGAATCCAGACAGCGTTTGTTGTCAAGTATTCGATAGTGACTTACCTTGGCAATACAGTGGGTCGTTAAAGATTGCTGTGCCTACTGGACAAGCACAGTGGTAACTCCCAGGTGTGTTTTGGCAGGTGCTTGGTGCAATACATCTGTTTTGATGACATTCATTAATGTCTGTGAAGAGAAAAACAGCAGAACTCTCACCATGACATTCTACTCTGCATATATTTGTTATCATCAGCTAAACGCTTTCTGTGACGAATATAATTGGACTTTATGTGATTACGTTTGTTCATTTTGATTACATATAATAAATTGATGGATGTGTCTTACCATAACACAAATTGTCTTTGTCCTTCTGCCATCCTTTGTTACAAAAACAGACCGGCTCTCTGGTATCATTGTCCAATGTGCAGCCATGGTCACAGTTCGAAATGGTGCACTCAGGTGTAATCTCTGTTGACAAAAGGGACAGTTTTTGCCTCTATTAGTTGATACATTAATGTATGCACAAATATTTGGTGTGAAAACCGCTCTCTCACACAGAAAGACGAATAGTTTCATTTTTTAAACATGGAGAAGGAGGGTGGATCAATAGATAGTACCACGTTCCACCAAGAACTGTTAAAAAAGTACAAAACAAAACAAAAAATTCTATTCTTTGTAAACATCACATTTCAATGCTGGGCATTTCTGTGGTAGGTTTAGGATTTTTTTAGAGCCTGTTCTGAAATGTACTGTCAAGCCACATAAATATTTTATACAAAGCTGAAAACATTAAAATGCGATGTACGTACAGCAAAAAGCTTTTTACTCACCTAATACAGTACATGTGTGACCATTTTTATGTAATGTATATCCAGCGTGACATTTGCAAATATAACCGCCCCTTTTGTTTTCACATATATGCTGACACTCATCGATGCTATCTGAACATTCGTCAATGTCTGTAAGGAAATATACTCGAATTGATTGCAGTCAGAATAATACAAACGTACTCTATGCATGGTATACACACTTGTAGAAAGCGCAATGAGTTATCTACTTGTAGTCACCTAGAGAAATGGTTATTAGGGTTGCATTTCAGATCGCCTTTTTTCGAAAATTCTGTATAACGTATTTGAACAATTGTCTTAATTCTGGAAACCGAATATATCGTAAGTTGGAGACAATATGTAGAGGAAACAGAAATTACTTTAGGTAATTGTCATGGACATTCGGTTTCTGTTTTGTATCTGTACATTGATTGTTTATTATGCTGTATATGTGAATTCGTATATATCCTTGTGTATTGATCTCCCTAGCAATTTGCTATTGACAACATCAATCGATTGTTAACAAATATATTTGAATTGAATTTATTAGATCTATAATGGCGACTTATTCGATAGTGAGCTTCTTTTAATTCTGTTGAAGTAAAACTCTCTCTCTAATAAATGGTGAATGTTACCTTCACAAACTTTAGGATTTTGTGTAGATCTATAACCTTTATTACAAGAACAGTTGTAACTCCCATTCAGGTTTCTACAAGTATGTTCTCCACAAACAGTCGAATTGAACTGGCACTCGTCAATATCTGAAATAGAACAAGTAGACGTTCCCAGCAACAAGATATAAGTAGTTTTGCTTGTAGATTTAATGAAAAAAGCCGCACACAGAAATACTGATTGAAATATTATACTACCCTTTAACTCTCAGTTAAATACCTGTGTGACAGCTCTTTGCAGAGTTTAATACCTTCTCCAAGCTAACAAAAACCTTAATATAATCGTGACAAACGTATTCGACAAATATAGTTGCTTATGTTTCTATGAAATATTTTATGGTAAACAAAATTTGACTTTGTAGAATTGAAACTATGGAGTAGAAACTGTTCAAATGACAAAGCATGGGGGGTATATAACTATTTAGATTTGCTAAATAGGTTATTATTCATTATTCCACGTTTCTGGTATATTGTCTGAAAGAAAAGATTTATAATTATTATTATTGTCTTAATATTGTATCACTAAGGTATTCTGGTTTAGTTGTTAGTGATGATATGTGTGCTGCATCTATTAAAATAGGGTAAGCCTCATGAGATCTCAAGAGTGGTTTGTTGAAATAGTACCTACCAACACAACCACCATATTCACTGGTGTAGCCAGCAGGACAAACATCACAAACATACGGCCATTTGTATTGACGGTGCTGACTTGGAGTGAGGTCTGTACAGTTCGTGTGGAGCCCCGGACAGGGCCCTGTTAAGCAGCCGTCGAAGTCTATTTCACAGTGGTGTCCTAAATGACAAGAAAGTAAAGTGCAATTACATGTACCAACAGAAGCTGCTTGTGTTCATTTTTAATAGACAGGTGGTTGAAATCAGAGAGAAAATATTTGTCAACAATAAATATCTGCCAATGGTATATAAACTTGTCGTTATATAGACGGACCAGCAGAAATTACCAAATTGATGCTGCTTATCTGTTTTCAGTCGTGCGATAAATTACCAAACAAAACTGGTGGACCTAGTCCCATTGGCGAGGGCCTGAAAGTCAGGAAGCGCAGAAGAGCAATCTGAGCTATTTTGAGTGCTATAAAATATGTTCCGAATTGTAATAAGAATGGTCTTCATTTATGTGGAGAAGAAATCTGAGCTATTTTGAGTGCTATAAAATATGTTCAGAATTGTAATAAGAGTGGTCTTCATTTATGTGGAGAAGAAATCTGAGCTATTTTGAGTGCTATAAAATATGTTCAGAATGGTAATAAGAATGGTCTTCATTTATGTGGAGAAGAAATCTGAGCTATTTTGAGCATAAACATTTAGATTCAGAATTGTAATGAGAATGGTCTTCATTTATGTGGAGAAACAAGCGGAGTGTTTCTGAGCATAAATAAAAGTGGTCTTAATTTATAGTGGCGGAGCAACTTTGGCTATCTTGAGCATAAACATGTAGGCTCAAAATTGGACAAAGAATGGTCTTATTTTATACGGAAAAGCAATCTGAGCTATTTGGAGCATAAACATGTAGGCTCAGAATTGGACAAAGAATGGTATACCTTAAAGTATACACGGGGAAGCTATCTGAGCTGTTTGTACATTACACTTATGGTTCAGAATTGTAACAAGAACTGTATTAATTAACCCGATTTCTGTATTGTTTTTTTTATTGATTTCTGGAAACAAATAAAAACGTATTACAAAATTGATACTATGGCATATAACGAGAAAAATTATGTTTTTCCAGCATACTTTTGTTTTGATTGTAGAGCGTTTTTCATTTCGCTATGAAGAGGGAGGCAATTGCGTACAGGAAGGTGAAGAATGTATTAGAATTCTTACCACCTATCGACACAGTCGGTTACAAGATAAAATCATTTGCGATGAAATGCTGAATTATGTTGTCTTACCTGTCCAGCCTAAGGTACAATCACAAGCTGTAACCTGAAAAGTAGTAAATTTGTCGTCTTTTGTTGACACTTCGAAATCGCACTCCCCGTGGTCTGAACAATGACAAAGCTTGATAATGACTTGGTGTTCAGCTGAATGGCTGCCTAATTCATCCGTCACCCGGAACCTATGTGGTTACAATAAATGTTTAATTAAACGTCGTTGTTCATTGGCTGAAGAAGTCTAATTTGTTACTAAATTTAAAACAGTCTAGTGTTAATACATTACACTCGAATTGTTTGGTTTATTCTTTAGACTAATCAGTTGTCCTATTTTAAGGTCTTGCTGGACCCCTTGGTCGATTTTCAGAACACCTGTTGTGTTTAGTCTATTATGCAGACGAATAT
>JARDVA010237470.1:0-10006 GCA_030265315.1 Mopalia swanii | reverse complement strand
AAAATATCAACCCTTACAGTGTATTTATTTGTCGTCATTTCAAGGCGTAAATTGACAATACTTTGTAATAGGGGATTGTGTTTTTTCTGCAGTTCATTTGACGTCACCAACTACTCTTGTATAAGGTGTAATAAAAAACACACGCACGAAGTTTTTTTTCTGAATTTTTACTGCAATTTACTTACATGTACATAACACAGAGAAGAACTAAGACTTATTTACAATCAGGCGGCTGATTAACGGAGACTCATAATTACATCTTGCAAAACTTCACCCCATGTGTAGTTTTCACTAACATAGAATGCAAACTGAAGAAGGATAAGGCCGGACAATATTGGTCCTATGTATCAACACAACGGACTTGTTAAAGGGCAATAACTCTGGGGGAAAATGATCGACGGAGCCTCATAATAACATCTTGCACAACTTCACTCGATGTGTAGTTTTCATTCACATAGAATACAAACTGAAGAAGAATAAGGCCGGACAATGTTGGCCCTATGTAACAACACTATATGCTTGTAAAAGAGCAATAACTTTGGGAAAAAATGATCGACGGAGCCTCATAATTACATCGTGCATAACTTCACCCCCCCCCACAACTTCGTTGCGGAAGGTATAATGAACAAGACTGATTTAAACTCATGCTATGCTATGACTTGAACATGACGCATTGGATAATAACGCTGAACATTAACCAATAATAAGCCCCAAGTCACCATTCAGTACCGCACGTTCTGCCTGATTTACAGTACAGATCGTTCAGACGGCAAGTACACCATGTTTTTTGTTGTCTTTATTCAATTTACACCTGGTGACAATACAGGCATATGTATCGAAACGTTGTGTTCTATCACAAAAAAAGAAGTGGTTATCCGCCAGCAAGAAATTGTATAATCATGTTTATCAGAGTTTTAAACCAAGCAAGTACAGACCCATCTTATGTTGAGAAAATATTTGTATGATATGTCTAAGTAACACGCCTCGTTAGGCATAATTGCCTTGTATATCTGGTCGCGTTTGAGTGGTCAACTTACATAACACGAGGACTCAAACAGAGAGGATTATACTCCGCCCTTTGGTCCAGTAAGGCCAGTTTACTCCACCCCGTGAGCGGGAGTACAAGAGTCTAGTCTGGCGTTCAAAGGACAAGTAGTGTGGATGTCATATGTTATTACTTAACTTGATAGCCCTACTCCACCCGTTTGTTTTCTGACATCAATCAGTATATATGCTAATGAGACACTGATCCTATAACTGTTTGTGATTCAAAGAAACTCTCTGATATTACATTTTTCTTACGGAAATTGACTAAGTTAGCTAGCGAGGCAAAAATCTAGACTAGTTCAAGGGAGACAATTTGTGATCAGTAGAAATATAATCAAAAACAATTTCCTTTTATTTTAGAACACCCACCCCCGTACCCCCTGCGATAACTTTTACAAAACCTAAATGACACAAATCTATCCGAAAAGTGACATTTAAAAAAAAAACAGATATGACGTCTCATCCTCATTCACAAGATGCGTGGATGATACTTAGTATTTAATCCAGAGGATAATCTATCGGAGAGTCAATGAGAACTTTGCGGCTCTCTCGGAGATTAGAAATAAATGTGGGATCCACAGGAATCCATTTAAATGATGGGGCTGTATAATTCAAATGTTGGGCCATTTAAGCCATCCTCAATGACACTTTAAATTGTAACAGCGCAAATCAGATAATGTGCCAATATGCAGAATAAAGTTATATCTAACATTTAAGCGGCTTTCAGTGATAAATTGCAATTCCAACGTAATCTATATGATAGCAAATCCGATAACAACTGGACAGGGGTTGTAATCTGAGGGCGATCTTATATTTGTTCGTGTGTTTTTTCTCTTTTAATATCATATTTACTATTTGTTTATCAACCTTAATGCAGTCGAGATATTAGCGTAATCTTAAGTCAAATAATGTTCCTGATACGAGGACTCAAACAGCGAGGATTATACTCCGCCTTATATGAGGCGAGTTTACTCTACAACAAAAATATGTTTTAATGTTAGAGTTTACAAATTATACCCTACCTGCCTTGGTAAAGGTTTTTAAACAAATCAGTACATCGATTATCTTTCTTGAGATGGTCCAACTTGTAAACTTTTAAAACAGTAATTTTACTGCTTATCTTAGCAAATGATCAATTGTTCAAACCTGGTAATGTTATTACGGTCCGGGTATATGGGCAGTCATGTGCGCTAGCCAAGAGTATTGTTTCGAGCTACTTTACATTCACCCTTGACGGACAGAGCTGCTATAAACAGAACAGCTACGCCCCCTGACGAATACCTTGATGAAGGTTCGAGTTAATTCCCTCTGTTACAAGAAGGTCCAAACAATAATTAATAGGTTAATAAACTAACCTGCAACTTTCGTTATTGACAATTCGCCACATATGTTCACTAGTCTAATCGTTGCACGCCATTTGAGTGGATGCCTACAAGTTCCAAGTTCCCAGAGGCTGGTGATTCTGGTTATGGTTATTGATTAGCTCGAAATAAAAGACTTGGTTAGCGATGTTTGTTTGACTTGGGGTTTAACGTCGTGTTTGATTGGGGTTTAACGTCGTACTCAAGGGTATTCCACTTATATGACGACGGATTGTCGACTTTACACTGTTCCTTGCCCTATTATGGTGGAAAACCGGGAGGAAACCTCGTAAACACCACCCCCGCGATTGCCGGAGCCACATCTTGTGACTCACTCATATACCTGAGGGTCGACAGACGGACTAGATCCCGTGAACGGTGTATCGAAGTAGGCACGGTTAGAAAGCGCACTCGCTAATCACTAAGCCACGGCCGCGGGCTCTCTTGGTTAGCGAAGATACAGCACACTTTGTTAACTTAGTTACATATCTGTGTAGATATGTTCTATAATATATTTACCTATATGAGGGGTATGCTTACGGTTTGAATATATCACTTTCTTAACTGTAACTGTAATTTAAACAGTTACTTGCTTTACATTTCAAGTTCAATGTCATTTCCTATATTCGTATATCACAAACAGAAATCGTAATAGTATTGTTTGTGTATTTAGGAAATAAAAAATAACCGTTGCTCAGTATTACGCGTTGTGGTCCTTTTCCTCTTCATAGTTAATATCCTTAAAGTAATACACTCAGACATGTTTTCAACATTTTAACACGCAAAGATCAAATAAGAAAAAATGTTATCTTGGTCAGTATGTCAAGTCATTTATAGATATAATGGCAAATTACAAACTAGTGTTTTTTTAAAGTATTAACTTGAAACAAATAGTATGAGATTGCCCTTACCAATTACCCCATGATAAGGCGTATGTAATACATAGAAACATTTTCCCCATTGATAACTTTCTATTTCCAACGCAATTTAATTAATTAATAGAATCGATATAAATTTATATATTATATTATTTCCAGTCAATTATATAAGTCTGGTGTTTGTTTGCCTTGTTCTTTACATATATTGAGTTTATCTTTGTGAATATTTGGGTTCTCTCCTAAGGCTTATTTAGACTTTTTTTTTTATAAACTTGGACCAGTATAGGTATATATATAAGCAGTGTCAGGGCAATTACATTCTCGCCATAATACACACTCAACGAGAACGAACATTTTACAAGCTGATGAGCTATTGTATTGTGACCTCGTTTAAGCGAACGGTTGTGAAATTTGACAATTCACAATTCAAATATACCTTTTGTTGCATAGAATATTGGACTATTTAATGCTTCAGGAAAACATCACCGTAACGAATAAGAATACTAGGTCACGATGATCTTCACCCTCTAGTGCGTATTTCAAACCAGAGTGATTATCTCAATATAAGTATAAGCATTCAAACGCCCTAGCAAATCCGACGTGCTTAAAAGCATACACGGAATAATAGGTGGTATGAAAGACGAGAGAAGTTACTTGTAGGAGCCTAGACTTAAATAGAAATGAGGTAGTTTGTGCGGTCCCACAAAGTAAACAGTGAACTTTGCCTAAAGGTCATATAACAAAAGCCGAAAAAGTGCTCCCTGTCGAACCCGGTTATAAGGAGAGATGGGATTATAGCATGAGCGCCTCACCATCTACATTTACATACGCACACATTCTCACACACACATGCACAGTTTATATAAACAAGCTGGCATGTAACTGATAACTCTACTGGTTCTCTGTAAACCGCTATGATACATTTACCACTGGACCAATATCACCGCATGTACGTACATCACTATACAGGTTCTCAGCTGAACACAACTGGCCCTTATTAACTGTTATATGCGGCTGCAGAAGATAAAGAGTTGTTAAGGGACAGATTTAGCCAGGATCTCTCCTTCGCTACAGGAGTGTTCAAGGATAAGAAACGTTCTACTGCTGATTCATCGCGACAAAACCTACCCTAATTTCCAGATTGTTCTCCACTGACAAAGGATAAAAAGTCTTACAAAGAGAACACACCATTAACACTAGTTGTTCGTTCTCCGTGACTTAGCAGGAAGGTGTTATATTCTCTTTGGGAAATACTTTAAATAAGGCATTGGTGTAAAAATGGCTGGGTCTAATATTGTGTTACCTAAAATGGCGGATGGATTTCTCGGGCCACAAGTTAAGTTTGAGGCGTATGGATTAAGAACAATGAGCCACCCCGATCCGGTGATTGTTTTACCTGGCAATGAGGTGGAGGTAAAATTAGAACGCACACAACCCATGAAGATGATGGCAAAGTTAGTTCCTTACGGGATCCCGAAAGAATGTGTAAATCATGTGTTGATGAGAGTGGACGAATCGGAAACAATTGTTAGTTTTTCGACAACAATCCCAGGTACAGGTTGGTTCAAATTGAATGTCTTTGCCTTGCCCCCTTCTGAAGCAGGTCCAAAACTATTAGGTGTATATAATTATCTGATTAATGTAACCAATATTTCCAAAGAAGCTTATCCGTACCCAAAACAACACGCCCAGTGGAGGGATGATGGTTGCTACGTGGAAGAACCTCTGATTCTCCACGCTGGATTCAGAGTTCCGGTTGTTAATTTTAAATATAGAATTCCTGCAGCACAAAAAGCAGCCATCCGAGTTGGAACAACAAATGATTGGATTATGCTAGAACCTGGCAATGGACGAGATGTGTGGGAAGGTTGTGGAGATTTGAGTGGTAACTATCCCAAAGACACGAAAGTGAAACTAAACGTGAATTATGGGGGTTCCAACTGGAATACACTTTTAGAGTACACAATTTGATTCAATCAATAACAATCTCACACCCACTGACAGCAATGTTGATATAAGATGTGTGACAATAAGTTTCTGAAAGAAAAAGGCAAATTTACAGCGAAACACTACGGTCAGCTGGTTTGACCCGTTTGCAATTCAAATCTTTATTTCGTTTTGGTTTGTCCTTATTTAATTGATTTATTAGCATGCCTTTTGATTTACGCAAATATTTATCCCATTTCTGAATATGTTTGCATTCCAACTGTCAATGTTATGTGTGTTATTTATGTTAATACTCCTCACTCGTTCATCGCCATTTGTCACTCTGTGACATTGTTAATGCACTTCATACCAAGTGGCGGAAATACCGTACGCAAACATATCAGCTTTCATCACCCCTTCAGACTATTTTAGGTAGTGGCTTGGTGCCTTGGCATTTGCACACCAGCTCCAGTAAACTCAACGAAAGCGGATCTGCTGTTTACATTACATCTACAGTACTGTAAGCTTCCCATTTCTTATATTTCAAATGTAGTTACTAAGCTGTTGTGAACAAAGTTTACTGAAAGCCTAATTGTACCGTTATTCTGTTAAAATCGTGTCGTTATAAATAAATCATCTGTTTAGTGTGTAAGCTAATACTACAAATTAAAATGTTGAATGGAATTATTCCCCCTGGCCAATCCCCATGTCATTTGCTGCTTTTTATCACTAGGCCTCTGCGCAGCCCTGCGTGTTATATAGATTCCTCCGACACCCCTCTGACCACACCTCTAATATACCCAATCCCAGACCGTGTAAAATACTTGTATTACGAAAACTAGCACTTGTCGATTACTTAAGTAAAATCCTCACCCTGAATCGAGTAATTGTATATATTACTAGACGAGAGCAATATTTGTGGTAATAGACAGGTTCGAGTGGGAAAATGTTTTTCTCACACTTTGAAAACACGTTGGTGGGTAATGCCCGGCATTATATACACAGAAAGTCTCGACATCTCAATTGGGGTTATGGGGAAATATGTTTTTGCCCCCTAAGACAACACCGTTATCACCAGTCCCAAACCGTGTGATATCATCTTATTTTAGATTCTTGACATGAGATCTGTTGTGACAATGATATCAGGACGTTACTTTTGTACATTTGTGAAAAAAACAAATCGTTCCGTTAATGTTGTTCTGTGACGTCAACTAGTCCAGGTACACATCGATTTATAAAGTTAGCAGCCACAGTAAAATATACATTTTTTTGTTTGAAAATCACACCAAAAGCCTTTTAAAAAATGCGCAGTGCACGATTATCTAAATGCAGTCTGTTTTATACGATAAATATCACTCCCTAATGGTAATACCCAGAGACGATTTATCTTCTTCGTGTGACACACAAGCTCTTGTGGGATAATCTCGTGAAACATCATACAGCAAAGGCCAGCAATGTTTTCTTTAACTAACGTTTTAATAAGAATTATGATAAAAACAGTTATTTTGTTTGATTGAATGTACATACATATATATCTTACAATTACTACCTTTTACCAGGAATCCCAAATGCATGACTCTTTATCAAGTGTTATATGTTTATAAAAGTTTATATATTGCATTTAACTTTACGTGAATAAAAAAAATTAAAATGTTTTATATCAAGAAGACGTTCTAACTGTCATTGTATTTTTCTTTCAAAGAAGTTTATGTGTGAAAAGATTTTGTTGCGCAAAAAGAAAAAAAACCAGTTGGTCTTTATAGTTTGCAGCAAGGAGCTAGAGGTCTACATATTACTATTAAGCTTGTAATGTAACAAACGAATATAATATGACGTATACTGGAAAGGATAGAGCGCTTGAGCGCAGTAATGAAAGAATAATGCATTTAATAAATGAAGTAGCCTGCATTTCAGTTTGTTGATTTAAATTTTATCTCGACGTTTTTCAAGAAAGAAGAGGGTTTCCTGTTGTCATGGTGACATTGATCCAATATGTTCCTGTTCGCATTTCGTACTTCAGAAATGGGTGAATGCTTTCAGCGAGGTTATTCTGGTTAAGTTATGTAATTACAAGGCGTATTGGTTTCCAGAGAGAGGTTTTGGTCCGGCAGCATTTATGAATCTTCCCATGATAAAATTTTTAAAACAATATACTTTTTACGAAATCTTTTGTATACTGTCACCTGAGAGCAACAGGTTAACTCTAAACACAGACTGATTAAAGCTAGAATTTCGGTATCTTGTACAATTCATAATGGATATCAAACGGTTTATTGTGATAACAAATTCTTCATGGCGAACCACAGAACTGCCATCAAAACTTGGTACTTATGGGTTTGTTACTCGTCGATTTTTGTGCACTTCCGTTGGTTAATTGACGATCGACAATCGCGTTTAATAACAGTGCAGGGCACGCTTGCTCAATACCAAGATTATAATCTCTTACGTCATATTTGCTTTCAACCAAATTTACCTTTACAATTAGAAATGTTTCGACTTATCGATTTGATCAAGTTCACTTGAGAGGACATGTTTCCTTGAGGTTCATTATTGTTCTTGGTTTAATAGTCAACTTCGTTTCAACATAAATTGGTTTATGCTGCTTGATATGATAAATCTATATTCTTAAGATATCACAGATTGTCCTCAACAACTATACCTTTTAACTTTAGAAAAGGCATTTCGGAAAATATCGCATGGAAATGCAACAAATTATTTATCTATTTTCGGTGTATTAATAGCAAACCTTCTCTTTCTCAAGCGGGTTAATTGTGCTGCTTTGGCCTAATGGAGTTCCCTAGTTTTTCATACTACTTTTCGATCGCATTAAACTAAGTCTAGAAAGCACATAGTTAATTTTCTTTTTAAAAGAAACTATAGTCTTATATAGGTTCTTCGGTTACACAATTACACTGGTTTATAGAATAACTATGGTGGTTTGACCTTAGCGGCCAGTGGATTTGATAGAAACCGAAACTAGCTTTTAAAAATGGAATGTTTTTGTAACAGTAGTATGCTGTAGTTTCCATGGAAACGGCACATGTAAATGTGACTTGGGTCGTTTTTTGTGTGTAAGGCTGCAAGAATGGCTAAGCAAGACACCGGAAATTTAACTACCAGCCATGTTTACCTAGAGTATAATTATTGAATGCAGTAACAACAGTAACATATGTCGCTGACTCAGTTTACAATACACTTAAGTAAAATCCCAGAAGCTGAGCCTAGGCTACATAAGATTAGCAATAAAGTAATGACTGGTATAACAAATAATTTTAGTAATCAATAAGTTTTCCATTGCTTCTTCGACCAGGACCGTTACAGAACTATTATAGATACATGTCCAATAACATTATGTCTCCATTACAGCTTTGACCAGGACTATTATAGATACATGTCCAATAACTTTATGTCTCAATTACTGCAGCTTTGACCATGACTATTATAGATACATGTCCAATAACTTTATGTCTCAATTACAGCTTTGACCAGGACTATTACCGATACATTTCCAATACATTACATGTATGTCTCCATTGCATATAGATACATGTCCAATAACTTTGTGTCTCCATTGCATCTTTGACCAGGACTATTATAGATACAGTTATAAAAGACAAAATGATACAAAAGCCTTTCTTACGTTTTCCTGTGCATATTTAAATAATGCCATATTTTAATTCAGTCAATTAGACACGACTATTTTTAAGTCAATGAAAGCCAGTTTGTTTTTTTCTGGCACAAAGTACGAATATTCCTTGTTATCATATCTTAGTATTAAATACGAATATTCTTTGTTATCATATCTTGGTATAAAGTACGAAAATTCCTTGTTATTATATCTTGGTATAAAGTACGAAAATTCCTTGTTATTATATCTTGGTATAAAATACGAATATTCCTTGTTATCATATCTTGGTATAAAATACGAATATTCCTTGTTAAAGAGCACTGGTGCCTTCATTTATCGATAATCGTTGTTCCACTTGGTTTTCTAACACGACATGCTAAGGCTACAACGTTCAAGGATAATTTGGTACTTTGTGCTATTGAATAATTGGCCCAGTTCTAACTGGGTTTGACGTCAAAGTTGCAAGATGATGAGCATTAACATGACACAGGGATAGGAGTTATGTGACATCACACCATGGTGCGCATTACCTGTCTTGTTACCATCATAATCATGAGTGTAATATACGCGCAACCGTCATTTGAAAAACAACTATATAATAACAATTGTCAACAACTTTATAATTCTGTATTTTACAAAGAATTGAGTTAAACAAGCATGTTGTTATTGAGATGATAACAGACGTTATATTAGCGGAATATGTACTAATACCAATAACTGTGGCTGAGATTGCAGAAGCAACATTGAATATTCATTTAATTAAATCTAAATAACTGGTTAAACATTTTGAATATAATGTTATTGATTCAAAAGAAATATATTGCATTGACAGCACAATGCCATTGGTTCTAGAACAAAAACAGCATATTGTTAAACAAATATTATCGACTCAAGATAGAATACAATAGATTGTCCACATATTATAATGGGTAGCGTAGAATATCAAATACCCTGCAAGTTTAATGCTATTGACTATACAGCAGGTTGGTTACATGGAAAAAACAACATATTCGCAGCATAAGTTAATCTACTTGGGACAAAATACAGCCTTTCTGAACATGATGTAATGGATGCCTTAAATAATACCAAAGACTGCTATCGACTCAATGGACATGTCTTCGGCGACAGAGAAAGCATTGGTTTGCAGACGTTATAGTAGTAATACC
>JARDVA010237358.1:0-18168 GCA_030265315.1 Mopalia swanii | reverse complement strand
AGCCCTAACTTTTCAAATATCTTTCGATTATACCAAATAGCGATTACCTGGGATTCTTGCGGTAAAATATAATAGCTATTATCATTGGTGTCATTGCCCATTGTCATTTGCTGTAGGTTGATCGGAAAAACCGAATCTGTCCAATCTTTTCCCCATTCACTTTCGGCCATATCATTAATTACAACTAAATCTTTTTTATATTGCTGCGTTAATGATCCAGGTTGTAAACCGATAATATCCGGTAGGCTTCCTGATGCCGATGCAGCCTTTAGGGCTGTTATATATTCTGGTGAATAATTATAATATGTATATTTTACATCAATATTTGGGTTCTCTTTTTCAAAAGCTTCAATGGATTTTTCCATTGTTGATGTGATAAACCACGACCATACGGTGATTTCTTTTTTTTCTGCAAATGCTATATTTCCTAAAAGCAGAATATTTGCAATAGCGGCGGTTAATCCAACTTTTAATCCTATCTTTTTCATAATTTACCTCCTTTTTATTAAAGGATCAGAGATCCTTTTTATTTGATAAATTGTATAGTTGATCTTCAAGTTTTTTTCCGGATAGTCCAAAGGCTTCTAAAAGACTCTTTGGATCTCCAGATTCTCCAAATCGATCTTGTATTGCGATGCGCTGAAAACAATGAGGTATTTTACACGCATCTAGTTGCTCTGAAAGCCCTGCGGCTAATCCTCCGTATACAGAATGCTCTTCAACGACTGCCATAGGGAGGTGAGAAAATTGTTCGACAATTTTAATGAGGCTTTTGCCTAAGGGTTTTAAGCGTGTGATTGCAATGATTTTTGCTTTGACGCTACGTTTTGATAAATTTTGAGCAGCCTCTAAAACATGAGATGATAGTGTGCCGGTTGTAAAAATAATAAGGTCATCACCATCGTGAATTTGTGTATAATCCTTTACGGCTTTTGGAATATCTGATGGTTCTTCGGTTAATATTGCTGATGGAAAGCGCGATAAACGTACATAGGTCGGCCCTTTTATTTTAGTGATCTCATACATAACACGCTTTAAATCGTAACCATCAATAGGGACATAAATACGAATACCTGGTATTGCCTGCATAATAGCAATATCCTCTACAGCCTGCTGTGTTGCACCGTCTTCCCCAAGATTAATACCGCCATGAAAGCCAAAAAATTTAACATTCATTTGTGGATAAGCTACAGATATGGCAATCTGATCGCATGCCCTTCGGGTTAAAAAAGATGCAAAAGTATTAACAAACGGGATATATCCCTTAATACTCAGCCCTGCAGCAATGCCAACCATATTTTGTTCGGCAATGCCCACATTAAGATACCGATCTGGATAGAGCGTGCAAAAATCTTTTGTTCGTGTTGATGATGCTAAGTCTGCATCTAAAATGAATAGGTTTTTATATTCTTTCCCCAGATCTAAAATGCATTGACCGAAAACATCGCGTAAAGCAATATGACCTTTAGGCGCATTGGTAACTTCACCCATTTTACTGTACCTCCTTCAGTGCCATCTGATACTCTTCATCAGATAGAGAATGGCTATGCCATCCTACATGATTTTCCATAAAAGAAATGCCGGCTCCTTTTACCGTATTAGCAATAATGAAACGGGGTTTATCCTCTTTCAAACTTGTTGCCCATTGGAGGGCTTGGCAGACTTCTTCGATATTTTGACCATTAATTTCTTTGACTGCCCAGCCAAATTCTTCAAGCTTGGGTCCATAAGGTAGAATATTAAAAATTTCGCTAACAGGGCCGTCATTTTGTAAACCATTTGCATCTAAAATGGCCACAAGATTTTTTGCTTTTGTTACGCCAGCACATGAGACCGCCTCCCAAATTTGCCCCGAATTCATCTCGCCGTCACCTAAAATAACAAATGAATGATGAGATGATTTTTGTTTTTCCAAAGCCAGAGCAATGCCTAAGGCAACCGATAGGCCTTGCCCTAAAGAGCCTGTTGACATTTCAACAAGGGGAAAACGAGAATAATCAGGATGCCCTTGCAATCGAGAGCCGAGTTTTCGAAAAGTCTTCAGCTCTTCATCTTCAATCAGGCCGACTGCAGCAAAGGCTCCATAAAGGGCAGGTGATGCATGGCCTTTTGATAAAATCACATGGTCTCGATCTGCCTTTTGATTCCAATCTTTTTTAGGTCGAATATGATCTGCAAATAAAGCAGTTAATATTTCAACGCAAGACATACTACCTCCAGGATGTCCCGATCCCCCGAAATAAATCTGATGCAATATGTTTTGGCGAATAACCTTTGCTGTACGGCTTAAAGATATTGTATTCGTATCTGTCATAAATATCTCCTTTTTTTAATGTTTATATTTATCAAGCATGCTATTTGCTTTTGTTATATTTTTCAAATAGCGTTCATCTTGATTGGCAAGACAATTGAATATAACTTCATTGAAAGTAATTTGTAATATACGCGCCATGGCAGAATCATTGCCAAAATGATCAATGCCTGGTGGCATCTGAATTGTTTGATGGGAAATTTTTTCCATAGGTGTATTGGATTGCCCAACAATAGATGCAATATTGGCCCCTTGTGATTGTGCTGTTTCTAGAGCCAATATCGTATTATGTGTCGCACCTGAATATGAATATCCGATAGCCATATCCTTTTTAGAAACCATTGTTGCCATAACAAGCTGCGTATGAGTATCTGCAGAAAATTGAACATTGATACCCAAACGCAATAAGCGCTGCTGTAAATCTTCTGCAGCTAAAGCGGAAGCCCCAGAACCGAAGGTATAGACGAAAGGTGCAGAGCGAAGCTTTTCTATGAAATCATTTAAAATACGATCCTCATATATCAACTCAACAAACTTGTGTGCACGTGCATTCATATTTGAGATAATTTTTTGAGCAATCTGGTAAACATTATCTTGTTTATTGATGTTGGGGTCGATGTTATGCTCTTCACCGATAAGAGAAGCTGAACCTTCTCCTTGCCGGATGAGAGCATAAAGAAAACTTTTATATCCTTTAAATCCGAGCTTTTGCGTAAAACGCAATAGGGTTGCCCGACTTGTTTGGGTTTGATCGGCAAGTTGCTCTACTGTTAAGCTCATAAGATCAGCAGAGGAAATACTAAAAATATAATCAACGATGCGCTTTTCTTTCGCACTTAACGTACCATTTCTGATTTGGGTAAGAATAGAGGGCTCTTTTAGTAATTTGCAAGACACATTTAGCTCCATAATTTATATTATTATAATAATATGATGCAAAATGATTCAAAAGTAAAGTATTTATTTTATTATGATGTAGAAAGACTATTAAAAGGTATTAGAAAAAGCCGTAAAACAAGTCGTTTGCATATGGATATTATGGTTGATTTTCGCCGTATAAACTCCCATCTAACGGCTATTGCCTACTTGATTGATGGCCTTATGTTACAAAAATAGGTAGGGTTTGTTAATCCTACTCAATAAGATATATGATATCAAAAGCTTATTGATGAAAATAAGTGAAGAGGGGGAGAAGCTTTAGAAAAGCATACTCTTTATTGATTATGTGGCCTCTTGGATCCCTTGCTCACTCAAATTATATAATAAGCCTACAGGCTTATATTCTTTGATTAGAAATGAGCATTGCTAATAAACCCCACCTAACAGGCTATTGCCTACTTGATTGATGATCTTATGTTACAGAAATAGGTAGGGTTCGTTAATCCTGCTCAATAGATATGTGATATCAAAAGCTTATTGGTGAAAATAAGCGAAGAGGGGAGAGGTTTTAGAAAGGCATACACTTTATTAGATTATGTGGCCTCTTGGGTCCTTTGCGGTACTTAATATAAGAATAGCTCAATAGCTTATGACCATTGCCATATATAAGCTTATATATAAAATTATTATATCCAAATGCAATAAATACGACATAAGTGTTTAGGAGCATTATTTTATATTGCTCTTCTTGATTGGTTGATCATATAGAAGCTCTTCTTAAAGAGAGTGTATTTGAGTTTTGAGAATGATAAGGATTTTATCATAGAACAAAAATATCAAAAATGCATCGATAGTAGATATTTTTACAATAAAGGTATTATCGCCTATAAAATCAGCTTTATAGCTAGGGCTTTTTATTTAATTTATATAAATAACTAAAAATATGGCAATGCTAATGCACAATTAGGCTAGAGATTCTAATATCCTAACGTACTTTTCAAAATATAATTTAATGAAAAAATATTAATTACTCTTGAATTAAATGAGGTAATTTACTGATTGTTTCATTAATCAAAGCATCATCATCTTGGCTGGTAAATTCAGAATCAATAAGGCTATGAGTAGCTTCAAAAGTTATATCGGCCGTTTTTTCCTTTATTTGCTGAATAGCTTGCTCATGAGCATTTTTAATATCTTGGTTAATCATTACTCTTTTTTTCTTGATCATTTGCATGAGATCTTCTTTTGATCGTGTTAGTGTCTTTTCAGCATCTTTTTTTGCATATTCGATGATCCGTTCAGCTTCCAACATTGCTTCATGTTGTGTCCGTTCGGCTTCTGCTCGTATTTGAACGGCTTCTTCTTTTAACTGACGAGCTTCATCAAGCCTCTTTTCGATCTCTTCAGCTCTTTTATCTAGCATTGCTGTAATGCTCTTTAAAATAGGGCGAAAGGCAATAAATAAAAAGATAATAAAAGAAAGAGCAAGCCAAGCAACAGGGTCCGATAGAAAGTTATATTCTCCCTGAGATGTTTCTGATGATGCAAAAGCATTCAGGCCAAATATTAGGACGGTGACAGATAAACCGATATCAAATGCTTTACCCATTGGCCAAAGTCCCCTTAAGTTGCTCTACTATTTTAGAAACAGCCTCTGAATCAGCGGCCTGACCCGTTATATGAGTATAAACTTGTTTGGTTGTGCTTATTGCACTTTCATCAATGTGATGTATCGCTTTATTTAATTCTTCAGAAATATGTTTTTTTGCTTGAACAAGCTGAGCATTGAGCTCAGTATTGAGCTTTAATATTTCTTTTTCATGTAAAGATTGAGATTGCTCTTTAGCCTGTGCACGAATATATTTCGCTTCATTTCGTGCACTGATAAGATACTTACTTTTTTCATCTTGGCTATCTTGAGATTCTTTAAATAGTCTTTTTGCATCAGCTAAACGATCAGCAATACGATTCTCCCTGAGTGCGATTGTTTCACTCACTTGTGGAAGAGCAACTTTTTTTAACAAAAAATAAAGACAGCCAAAGATGATTATAAACCAAAAAACTTGCTTTGGCCATTCATCAAATTTAATTTGTGGAATTCTAGCAAAAGCAGGGCTTGCTAAAAAGCCACCAATAACAAAAATGAAAAGAGCGCGCAATCTCATGATTTATCCTTTTTACAATACAAAGAGGATAAGAAATGCAATAACAACAGCCATAAGGCCTAGGGCTTCTGCAAATGCAGCACCGATAAATGCGAGGGGCTGAATATCACCTTTAGCAGCGGGGTTCCGTGCAATAGAATTAATTGCAGCATTAAACACATTGCCGATAGCCCCAGCAACACCACCTAAACAAAGAACAGCAAGGCCGGCTCCGATAGCTTTAAGGATTGTAAGATCTAGTACTTCCATAATTTTTACCTCTATTTAAATTTAGTTTAGTTTTTAATGCATATTTACTGCATCATTCAAGTATAAGCACGTTAAAATTGCAAATAAATAAGCTTGAATGAAAGCAACAAAAAGCTCGAACGGATAAAGGGCGACATTGATGAGTATGCCAAATGAACCGATAAGGCCAAAGACAACGACAAATGAAGCGAAAACTTTCATGACCATATGGCCGGCAAACATATTAGCGAAAAGACGAACCGATAAGCTCATAACACGAGCAATATAAGAGAAGACTTCAATCGGCACTAATAAAATTAAAAGAAAAATAGAAACATCTGAAGGGACAAACAACTTTAAAAAACCAATTCCATGATGCACAAAACCGGTAACAGTTACCATTGTCATAACAAAAATAGCCATAAATAAAGTTAAGGCAATATGAGATGTTGGTGTGAAGCTCCAAGGTAGTAAACTAAGAGCATTTGAAAAGAAAATAAAAATAAATAGAGCAAAAACAAAAGGGAAAAAACGATGCCCTTTAGGTCCAATATTATCTTTAACAAGGCCAGCAATGAGGCCATAAAACATTTCAACAAAAGCTTGGAATCGACCAGGAATAAGTGATTTTTTATGGCTTCCTAAAAAAACAAGCCCAAAAGCAAATATAGCCGCAATAAGCATCCATAAAGCGGAGTTGTTAAATGAGACATCCACATTAAACATTTTAATCTCGGGGCCAATATTTACAATATCAAACTGATGGAGTGGATCCGGAAATGTACGGCTATCCCCTGTCATACTTTCGCTCCTTCATTATCGTTTACTTTCTACTTTTCCTTTTAGGCTATCATCATATAAAAAGCTTTTTTCTACATAAGTAACCCAAAGGCAATATGCAAACATAGCTTACAATCAATAATAGTCAATAACTGAACTGCAGGTATAATAATACGCAATATAAGGTAAATATACTTATCTTAATTTGCACTGCCGTTTCATATAGGTAAATGTAGCAGATAAAATTTGTTCGTCAATCTTTTTTTACGCTGTGTTTAAGTTGCTTTTTGGGTGGTTTAATGTGGGCGGACTTCAAGGTATGACGATAGACGTTGTATAGGCCAATAAAAGCACCAAAAGGGAGCATTATAGCAAGAAATAATGGTTTGGTTTTAAAAAAATAATCTAAAAGTAAACCAAAGCCAAGGCCACTTAATATGCCACCGATAAGCTCGGAAGAAATATTTAAAAATTTCAAATGACTCGGATTCGTTTCTGCTTTTTCTATCGCTCTTTTTTTCTTGGTTTTTCTATTGGCTTTTGGTTGTATTTTTTCATTTTGCAAAGCATGATCTAACCGGTCTTCAAAGGATGTTGATTTTTGTTTTTTCATAAGTACTTATCTTGTTAAAATATATAAAAAGCTCAGGATCATAGCTGTAATACTTATATATTCCTGAGCTTTAAAAAAAAGTAAAATAATAAAATTACTTCGTTGATTTTTGAAGATTAGCTTCAATTAAATCGATTACGGCTTTTTTAGAATTACCTTCAACTCGTCCAAGCTCTTGTTCAGGAGATTTTCCTGTTTGAGATAAGATAAATGTTGGTGTACCTTGAACCTTAAGAACAGTGCCAATATATTCTATTAATTGAGGTATATTTTTATTTAACTCGGCCGACTGTAGTGTTTTACCCAATTGATCCTGAGTAATATTATTCGCTATTAGCATACGATCTAATTCAGCTTGATAGCTTTGAGAGTGCCATTTATTCTGATCTTCATAAATCATATTTGTATAAGCTAAATATTGCTCCATATTTTGTGTGGCATATGTGGATGCTGTGATATAAGTTGTTAGATTATCGAAAGAAGCATTTAAAAAAGCCACACGTAGTTTTCCGGTCTCGATATATTTTGTATATATTTCCGGGAGCGCATCTTTATGAAATGCGGCACAGTGAGGACAGCTATATGATGAAATATCCCATAATGTTAAGGGTGCATCTTTTGCTCCGATAATTTTAATTTTATCTTTATCAAAACTAGCGGCATTCAATAGGTCTTTTAGGTTTTCAAAGCCTTTTGAAAAAGTGGCTTTGTCCATGTTAATGACTTCAATTTTATGAGATGTTGCAACTTCTTCTTTAGGGGCACTTTTTTCAGCGGCTGTTGTTGTTTCAGCAGCATAAGCTTGGAAATAAAGAATAGAAGGAACCAAAAGTATAACTGTGCGTAAAAATTTACGCACAGAATATTTTGGCAAAGAGTATTGAAACATGACTTTCTCCTTACCTTATTTAAGGATATAACCTTATTTTTTTGTTTCACCTAGAGATTTTATAGCATCTCCAACGGCAGTTGCAGCTTCACCAACTTTATCAGCAGCTTTTACTGCTACATTTTTTGTGCCATCAACAGTTGCTTTTGTTGCGTCTTTTGTTACATCAACAGCACCTTTAGCAACGTCTTTTGTTACTTCAGCTGTTTTAGAGGCAGCATCTTTTGTCATATCCGCAGCACCTTTAGCAACATCTTTTGTTGTGTCAACAGTTTTTTCTGCAGCATTTTTTGTCATGTCAGCAGCGCCTTTAGCAACGTCTTTTGTTGTGTCAACGGTTTTTTCTGCAGCATTTTTTGTCATGTCAGCAGCGCCTTTAGCAACATCTTTTGTTGCGTCAACGGTTTTTTCTGCAGCATTTTTTGTCATGTCAGCAGCGCCTTTAGCAACATCTTTTGTTGTGTCAACGGTTTTTTCTGCAGCATTTTTTGTCATGTCAGCAGCGCCTTTAGCAGCGTCTTTTGTTGCTTCAGCTGTTTTTTCTACAACATCTTTTGTCTCATCAGCAGCACCTTTAGCAACATCTTTTGTTGCTTCGGCTGTTTTTTCTGTTGCATCTTTCATTGCTTCTTTTGTCTGCTCTGCACTTGATTCTGAGACTTGTGGGGTTTTGGCTTTTTCTTCTTTATCGTTACATGCTGATAAAGTGGCAATGGCAACAATCGCTGTTGTTGCTAACATAGTTTTTAATTTCATAGTCTTAAACTCTCCTAAAAATATTTATATATCGTACTTATTTTGCTGTAGCGTTTTTCATTGCTTCGTTTACTTGATCCATCGCTGCTTTGGTCGCGGCTTCCATTTCTTCTTTGGTAAACGCGGAGTTTCCAGCATTTTTCATTGATTCGTTTACTTGATCCATTGCAGCTTTGGTTGCAGCTTCCATTTCTTCTTTAGTAACCGTCACATTTGAGTTTCCAGCATCTTTCATTGCTTCGTTTACTTTTTCCATTGCTTCTTTTGTCGCAGCTTCCATTTCTTCTTTGGTAACTGTCACATTTGATTTTTCAGCAGCATTTTCTACTGCTTCATTTACTTTTTTTGTTGCTTCTTTTGTCATCTCTGTACTTGATTCTGAGACTGTTGAAGCTTTAGCATGTTTTTCATCTTTATCGTTACATGCGGATAAAGTGGCAATGGCAACGATTGCGGTTGTTGCCAACATAGTTTTTAATTTCATGGCCTTAAGTTCTCCTAAAAATATTCATATATCTTAAATTGCAGGTGTATTGTGTTGATTTTTATTAAAAATGCAAGGTATTTTTTTCTGTGGGGCGAGCGATGCGAATATCTTTGATTGCACCATAACCAAACCAAATATTAATTTTTTCAATAAGATGATTTTTTTCATGCAGTAACATGGCTCCCATCGATGGATTTTGAAGGGCTATTTCTAAAACACCATTGTTTTGAGTGTTAGAGCTCCAACGGATACGCCGAGGGATTGTTATTTTAGACCAAGGAAGGGGCCAAATATTTGACAATTCTCTTATAATAGATCCGTTTCCTAAACCACGTTTGGCAAAATTTAAAGCGGCAAGACGAGAAATAGAATCCGATATAGCATAACTACCATAACGGTGTTTTTTAATCCATTTATCATCTTTTACATTCTTCACTCTTAAATATGGTCCTTAAATTTAAATACCAAGTAATCTTTTTACTATTTTATACTTTAAACTATGGCAAATGTAAGGTAGAAGGAGCATAGAGAGATTTTTTAGAGAGAAGTAGTGCAAAAATACTGGGTACAAGATATTTTACGGTGGTTTGCTGGAGAGCAAAGAATATTACCATGGCGTGCAAGGGCCGATAATCGGGTTGAGCCTTGGCAAATTTGGGTTTCTGAGATTATGCTACAGCAAACAACAGTAGCAACAGTAACAAATCGCTACCTTGATTTTATGAAAAGATGGCCAACTTTTCCCAAGCTCGCCCAAGCTTCGGAGGATGATATTTTACATTTTTGGCAAGGATTGGGCTATTATAGTCGAGCACGAAATCTATATAAGGCTGCTCAGTATATTCAGCAGGATCTAAATGGATGTTTTCCTAAAAATCTTCAAGATTTAAAAAAAATTCCTGGGTTAGGAGATTATACGGCAGCAGCTGTTGCGGCCATTGCTTTTAGGCAGCCCGTTGCTGCTGTTGATGGTAATGTTGCCCGTGTTTTATCTCGTTTTTGGGTTATGGACGATATCGGTGAAATATTAAAAAAGAAACAAAGAGAGCGCCTGCTTGCTTATGTGCCAGAGCAATCGGGTGATTTTGCCCAAGCTTTAATTGAGCTAGGTGCTTTAATTTGCCGGCCTACGAAGCCAAAATGTACCCAATGCCCATTGATGCCCTATTGTATGGCTTATGCACAAAAAAAAGTACAAAATTATCCTCAAAAAATAATTAAAAAGCCAAAAAAAATAAGGCAAGCACAATTTTATATTATTAAAAATACAAAACATGAAGTCTTATTTTTTAAGAGGCCTGCAAAAGGTTTATTAGCATCTATGTTTGTTCTTCCTTCAAATAACTGGTACGAGGATGACACTTTAGATATCGGCCAATATATTCAAGATATTGAAAAGCAAAGATGTTATGAAAAAAGCTTTAAGCATATTTTTACTCATATTGAGCTGAGAGCTGAGATATATCGGCTTAATACCCCATATATACGCTTAAATAGCGCATATTGGGTAAAAGAATCGGATATAGATAATCTGGCTTTACCAACTGTTATTAAAAAAGCCTTATGACTTTAGATTTTATAAAAATAACGATCTATAATTATCCATTATAATTCAATAAAGAAAAACAAGGGAAGTCGATTTTATCTCGCCCTTTTAAGTCCTTAAGTTCAATGATACAAGCTGCGCCAGCAACAACACCACCAACTTTTTCAATAAGATCAGCCGTTGCTTTTAACGTTCCACCCGTTGCTAAAAGATCATCTAAAATAACAGCCCGCATGCCGGGTTTAATGATGTTTTTTGAAATTTCAAGCCGATCTGTTCCATATTCCAAATCATAATCAATGCCAATTGTTTCTCCGGGTAGCTTACCAGGCTTTCTGACCAGAACAAAACCAAGGCCTAAATGAGCAGCTAAGGGCGCGGCAACTAAAAAACCACGTGATTCTATGCCGATAAGAATATCGGGTTGCATGCGGCTGACTTCTTTAGAAAGCCGTCCTATTGTTACCTGCCAAGCATCCGCATCAGCCAAAAGGGGGACAATATCGTAAAATAAAATACCTTTTTTGGGAAAATCAGCGACGCGACCAATATATTTATCTAAATCTATCATCCTTATTTGCTCCTATATTTTAAGTATTTGTTATTATTTTTTAAATTAACGAAGGTGCTAGCTTTGCAAAAAATGCCAAGGATGTCGATTCTTTTTTATGGAAGGGTTTATTTTGATGCTAATCTCTCATAATTAAAAAAGCACTATAACTTAGGGGTATCTTTTACTCTAAGAAAAACATATTGCAAAATTTTTATTAAAAGGCTAGTATATCAAGGGTAAGGCGAGTTTTCGCCATATTATAGTTATTTTAGATAATTAATATTTTTAAGGAGATAATATGAAGAAATTTATTTTGGCCTCTGTTTTATCTGCAGCATCTGCTTTTACTTTGGGAGCTGGTGCGGAGACTTCTGTAACAATTGGTACAGGTGGTCAGACAGGTGTTTATTACCAAGCCGGACAGGCTATTTGTAAACTTGTAAATGCAGCTGAAATTGATGTGAATTGTGTTGCTCCTTCAACGGCAGGATCAATTGCGAATATTAATGGTTTAAAAGCAGGTGATTTACAATTTGGTGTGGCTCAATCTGATTGGCAATATCATGCAACAAACGGGACATCTAAGTTTGAAGATCAAGGGGCAGATAAAAAACTGCGGTTTGTATTTGCACTTCATGCAGAGCCTTTTAATATTGTTGCTCGGGCAGATTCAGGTATCAAAACATTTAGTGACCTTAAAGGGAAACGTGTAAATGTTGGACCTCAGAGCTCTGGAACTCGTGGAACTTTAGAAGAAGTGATGAAAGGTCTTGGTTGGACTTTAAGCGATTTTAAGCTAGCAGCAGAACTTAAACCAGCAGAAGCACCTCAGGCTTTATGTGATAACAATATCGATGCTTTTGCTTATAATGTTGGTCACCCAGCGGCAGCTTTATCCGAAGCCGCAACAACATGTGATGTTGTAATGGTTCCTTTGACTGATGCAGAAACAAAACCTGTTATTGATAAACTTATCAGCGAAAACAGCTTTTATTCTACAGCCGTTATTCCGGGTGGAATGTATAAAGGCAACGATGAAGACACAGAAACATTTGGTGTTGGGGCAACATTATTGTCTTATGCCGATGTTCCAGATGATGTTGTATATAATATAACAAAAACTGTTTTTGAAAATCTCGATCGTTTTCGCCGCCTACATCCTGCTTTTGCAAATTTGAAGGAAGAAGAAATGGTTAAGAGCTTTCAATCGGCTCCTTTACATCCAGGTGCGGAGAAATATTACAAAGAAATGGGCTGGTTAAAATAAAATTTAAGCGAAGTTCATTAATGAAGGCCGCCTTAATTTTGGGCGGCTTTTTACTTCTTTAATAATCGTTTATATATAGGTAATGTAAAAAGAGGTTTCGATGGTAGAAGGTAAAGATACGGCGGAAAAACATGATCGTCATGATGCAGAGCAAGAGCGTATAAAAGAGCTTGTTTCGGTTGATTCTGGTGGTCGGGAAGTTGAAGGATGGCAGGCTAAATTATTTGTATCATTGGCTTTAGGTTGGTCTATTTTTCAGATTTGGTATGCATCACCACTCAAGTTTTTAATGAATGGCTGGTGGAGGAGTATATCACAATTTATTAGCCAAATTGGTGGGCCTAATCTTCATATGAATCTTGCGATTGATTCATCTCAGGGGCGTGTTATCCACTTAGCTTTTGCTCTTGGGCTCGTATTTTTATCTTTCCCTATGTATAAAAAAGCACCAAAACACAGAACGCCTTTTTATGATTGGATTTTTATGCTTGCCGGTATTATGTCGGTTTTATATCTCATCGTTTTTTGGGAATCTATTCAAGGAAGAGTGGGGCGTCCTAATCCGATTGATATTGTTATGGGCTGTGTTGGTATTATTATTTTGCTTGAAGCAACAAGGCGTAGCTTAGGGCCTGCTCTTGTGATTATTGCTTCGTTAGGAATGGCTTATACTTTGTTTGGTGATGCGGCGTTCCTTGGTGATTTTGCCACAAATAATATTAGTTTTAAGGCTTTTATTAACCATCAATGGATCACACAAGAGGCTGTATTTGGTACGCCTTTAAATGTTTCGATGACGGTTGTTTTCTTGTTTGTTCTGTTTGGCTCTTTGTTAGAGCAAGCAGGAGCGGGGTCTTATTTTATTCGGATTGCTTTTTCGACTTTGGGGCATCTTCGTGGCGGGCCAGCAAAAGCCGCTGTTGTTGCTTCAGGAGCAACAGGGCTGATCTCCGGCTCATCCATTGCCAATACCGTTACAACAGGTACATTTACCATTCCTATGATGAAGCGCGTGGGCTTTAGTTCCGAAAAAGCAGGGGCTGTTGAGGTTTCTTCATCGGTTAATGGTCAGATTATGCCGCCTGTTATGGGCGCGGCAGCCTTTTTGATGGTCAGCTATATTGATGGTTTAGAATATCCTGATATTGTTAAACATGCTTTTTTACCAGCAATCATATCATATATTGCTTTAGTTTATATTGTCCATTTAGAGGCGTGTAAAAATAACTTTGAGCTCTTACCTCGAGGATACACACCGGCGCCTTTCTTAAAAGGGCTTATCCGCCTGCTTTCAACAGTTACAGCGGTTTGTTTTTTCGGTTGGCTAGCTTATTTTATTGTTCATTTGCTGGGAGGGTTTTTTAAAGGATACAGTGTTTGGGGGTTTGGCTCAATCCTGATAGGGATACATGTTGCGCTGGTTGCTTATTGTAGCCGCTTTGAGGGGTTAGACCCAGATGGAAGCCCTGAAATTGACCTACCATTACCAAGACCAGGGCCGATTTTTTTATCGGGCATGTATTATTTACTCCCCGTTATTTTATTGATTTGGTGCTTAATGATTGCACGTCTTTCACCTCAATTATCGGCTTTTTGGGGAACATCATTACTGATCGTGATTATCCTATCACAACGGCCTCTTATTGCTTTTTTCAGAAAGACAGGGGAGCTTAAAGAACATCTCAAACGGGGATTTTCGGATTTATATCATGGCCTGATCTCGGGTGCACGTTCGATGATTGGTATTGCTCTTGCTACAGCAGCAGCAGGTATTATTGTTGGTGTGGTTAGCCAAACAGGGATTGGTAGTAAGTTTGCTGATTTAGTTGAGGCGATTGCGGGTAATAGTATTATTCTTATATTGCTAATGACTGCAGTGTTAAGTCTGATTCTGGGCATGGGCTTGCCAACAACAGCCAATTATATTGTTGTATCAACTTTAATGGTTCCGGTTGTTATCGAATTAGGGGAGGCCAATGGGCTGATTGTTCCTCTTGTTGCAGCGCATATGTTCTGCTTTTATTTTGGTATTATGGCCGATGTGACCCCACCCGTTGGTCTCGCCTCCTTTGCGGCGGCGGCGATATCAAGGGGAGATCCTTTAAAAACAGGTGCAATTGCATTCTTTTATAGTTTACGTACAGCAATTTTACCTTTTTTATTCATCTTTAATACAAAGTTACTTTTATGGAATGTTGGGCTTGTTGAAGGTATTGCGGTTGCCATTGTATCAACCATAGGGATATTGATTTTTACGGCAGCATTACAAGGGTGGTTTTTAACCAAGAATAAAATTTGGGAATCAGGGTTGCTTCTTATTGCGGCATTTACTTTCTTTCAGCCAAGTTTTTGGTTGGATCGTGTTGAGCCTCGTTTTGAAAATTATGAAGGATCAGATGCAATTATGCAGCAGATCGGAGCAATGGAAGAAGGTCAATTTGCGCGTATAATGGTTCGCCCGAAAGCGACAAAAAATGATGAGAGCCCCCGTGTTAAATATTTACAATTTAATGCAATAAAAGGAGATGCTCAGCAGCGCCTTACTGAAGCAGGCATTGAATATACCGTTGTTAAGGATGGTGTATTGCTTGTTGATGGTGTTAAATATGGCTCTGAGGCAGCAAAAAAAGGTATTGATTTTGATTCCAGCTTAGAAAAATTACAGGTCGAAAATAAACGTATAAGTGCGTATTATTTTTGGATCTTGGGTATTCTATTTGCTGGGGCAGCCTTCATGCTACAACGTATGAGAATATCTAAAAAGCCTTCGGAAATATTGGTCACAGCATAGATTATTTTTAAATATTATGCTTATTTTAACCATGAAAAACCGTACAATTCTTGAAGTTGTGCGGTTTTTTTGTTACTCTAAACTATGACAAAAAATATACTTCAAATAGATTGCCCACATTGCCATACAAAAAAGGTTGCATTTTCTTTGGTGTATCGCCATATGGTTACACAAGATAAGCGGCATGATATCTGTGCTTGTGGATATTGTAATCATACGGTTATTTTTGAAACAGTTAGAGAAAAAAATAATCAATTTAAAATAAAGCAGAGCTTTCCAGAAGGATCGGTTATAGAGGTTCCCCGTTATTTACCTGCAAATGTGGAGAGCTTTTTTATTCAAGGTGTTAAAGCTTTACCCGAAGGAGCCGATGCTGCAGGAGCAATGTTTCGTAAAACATTAGAAGCTGCTTTAAATGATATTGTCCCCGAACATCTTAAGAATAAATCGATTTTTATTAAAATTCGTGATGCTGTAAAGCAAAATTATATCTCTGATGAGCTGGGTCAATGGGCAAATATTATTCGGATTGATGGTAATGAGGCAACACATGCGGATACACCTTTTGATCTAGATCAAGCAGAAATGCTTCGTCAATTTACCGAATTGCTATTGAGTCAGATTTACACATTGCCAACCTTGGTTAAAAAGCGTACTCAAGCGACAAAAAAATATCACGGCAAACCAACACGATTTACATCAAAAAGAAAGTAAAAAATAATGCTGATATTATTATTATTTCTTATAGGTAGTGCTATTTTTTCGCTTATTGCTATCGGTTTCTTTTATTTGCGTAGAAAACTATATTTTGTTGGATTTTTTACATTTCTGCTTTTTTCTTTAATTTTACTTTTATCTTTTTGGCCACGGATTGAATCTTTATTTCCTTATACTTATAACGAGTTAGGTGGGCAGGCGCTACAAAAACAAGCTTATGAGGGGATAAATCAAATTCGAGTCATAACAAAGCGGCGTTGGCATATTACTTCGGCTTATCGCAGTAGGCAAAAAAATAAAGCCGTTGGTGGTGCATCTAAAAGCCAGCATATTAATGGCTTGGCGTTTGATGTAAAGGTTCCTTTTTATAAGAGGGAAGAGTTTTATAAAGCGGCTCGGAAAGCAGGGTTTACGGCTTTTGGCTGGGGGCGCTATGTTGTTCATATCGATATGGGGCCTAAGCGCTGGTGGGCTTATAATAATGAAGGCTCTCCTGCAAAGGATAAATATCAGTTTCTTGATAGAGTTCCTTATTCTTTTAAAGAGGATTGGAATATAGAGCCATAAAAATATGGAAATTAAAAAATACTTCCATAGACTAAAATAAGTATAAACGATAATATCAATGGTATTTTTTAGCTTTCGTTTTACTGTATTGAAGTCTAGAATCAGCGAGGTAACGATCATTGGCTTTTACTCATATTGGTAATAAGTATGCAATGAACTTCTTTACAATTATTTGTAATTTAATTAACATTAATTGGTGAGCTATTTGTAATATGGGGCTTATTTGATATGAAAGGATAGTTGGTCAATTGGAAAAGCTTTACCCTGATTTAATATCCATTATCATTCCTGTATATAATGTTGAGCAATATTTGGCTCAGTGCCTTCAATCTGTTACGGCACAAACATATAAAAATATTGAAATTATTTTAATTAATGATGGTTCAAAAGATGAATCGGATGCTATTTGTGAGCGATTTGCACAAAGTGATGAGCGTATCCGATATCTTTTACAAGAAAACAAAGGGGTATCGGTTGCTCGTAATAAAGGTATTCAGATAGCTTCAGGTAAATATATCAGTTTTATTGATAGTGATGACTTTATTGAAGAGAATTTTATCGATGCGTTATATCGATGCATTCTCGAAAAAAAATCAACACTGGCTTTATGCCCTATTCGGCAGTTGATTAAAGGCAAGGTAAAAAAGTTTAAAAACTATCCTGCAGAAGATGATATCTATAATATATCCAATGATAATATTGCGGCCTTTCTCGGCTCGGTATGGAATTTTTTATACGAAGCTGAGTTTTTAAAGTCATTGCCAGAATTTATTGAAGATATATATTATGAAGATATTGTATTTGCTTGGATTATGTTAACAAAAGGGGCAAAATTAGCCTATACGGATCAGACAAGCTATATTTATAGAAGAGACAACCAAGATTCGATAACAAAGCAGAAAAGCGATAAACATCAAGATTATCTATATGCTTATGAGGTTATTAAGGGATATTTAAAAAATCAAGGTATATGGGATAAATATAAATATGTTTGGTTGAATAGGGGTTTTAGCCAAGCTTTTTCTCTTATTCGTAGGGTCTGTGATAAAGAAGCTATGATAAAAAAGATCATAATATTTGTAAAGGAAGATCATTTTTCGGAAGATAAAATCAATTTAGAGCCTCTATTACAGAGATATTACCAAAGGATACAAGATGGTTATTCGCCAGCACAATTGCTAAAATATATCCAGAAAGAAAAAACGAAAAGAAAAATATATACTCTTTTTGGACTATTGAATATCCAAGAAAGAAAAAAGCGGAATATTATAGATTATGAATCATAAGATCCTTCGCTAAGAATTGTATATTTTATCTATATTAAGAGATCTCGCTTTATTAATTAGGTTATTTTTCTATTCTGTAAATAAAGCCAGCCAAAAAATATAAAGATCATTCTGTAAGTTATGACCTTTATATCTGGTCGGTACAATAAATTACCCTTTAAAATTAGCTTTATGAAGAGATATTATCGGCCATCTGAAGCTCCACATTTAAGCCCGCTTGACGGAGCGCTTCTAAAATAAGATGGGCATGATTTTTATCTTGTGTCTCTACACTCACGCTTAATGTTACCTGATTACCTGCAGCATTTCCAAATTGGCGCTGATGTTGTACCT
>JARDVA010237025.1:0-10008 GCA_030265315.1 Mopalia swanii | reverse complement strand
AACGTCAGTGACCGACGTTCCTGTATTCAGCATGCCAATGGAACGTTCGCGTTGAATGTTTGACAGTCGTGGCATTGCAAATCAACGGATAGTTTACTGTAAGAACTTGTTTTCTCGAGATGTCACTCTACTGTGCTAACGTGGGCTCAATTGCACGTGTCCCATAAGGTCACCTGACTAGTGACACAAGGAAACATGCTTTATCATTGATGTATGCTCGCACGAACTGCATGCTTGTGCACGTCGGAGTTGCGGTGTGTCATGATATCTTTGACAACGCATTTACCTCTATTAATAATAATAATATCTCTTGTATTAAGTTTCAAGAAAATATTTACAAATTTATGAGTGTGAAGTTTCTTTTTTAGAAATCTTTGCCCTGTTGCTCAGAACCATGCAATCTTTGCAATAATAATAGCAGATTAAATCACTAATCCTTCATTAGAGATGACGCCCATTACATAATCCAGAATTAAATTTAATAACGGTTTGAGCAATTGGCTTTTGGCTGTCTATTTATCTATTTTATTCTCACACCAATTTTGATTAAATTTATATTAACAAAAATGCACAAAAATTAATTCAACATCAGTTGCCATTGGCATTGAATGATCTCTTTAAATGCAATCAGTTATTTGTAGCTGATGTGGGCACAGCTTAGCACGATAGGCAACTGTGAAAATAGTCCGACTGTCTTCAGTGCGCCGAGAGTCGTCTCCCCTGTTCTTTGGTTTCAACATGGCGCGTATATATCTGGGTGTCGCTGTTAAGCGCGCTAGCTATAGCTCAGTGGCGACAGCTCTGTTGACTATGACTATTCACCGTCTCTGATAATTCATTACGTTTAATCATAATACCTCCCCTTTAGGGACTAAGTAAGCTGTCACTAGGAAGCTAACATTAGTCATATCCATTTCTAGTTTTAAGTTTAAAAATATCTAACTAATACTAACATCCAGAGTAATGTGTTCATAGCCACTTTTTTCTCTTTGTTATTCAACTTCGGCATGGTCTTTATAATCATATTTGTTAAATAAATCTTTCTAGTGATAAAATAAGTCTGCAAGACCTTATTGCAGCTACAAACTATTTTCAACTACGACTGTAATTTATAGCACGCTGTATAATATTCGTTGTTTCTTAAATGCATTGCAAACAGTATTCGTGTTTGTTGAGAAAAAGACACCACACAATACAACCTATAGCTTTCGACGTTAACCAAAACCAAAATGATAAAATACAAAATAAACATACGGCCAGAAATAAATCATTAAAACAGTTGATTTATTTTGAATAATTTATCTGGGCTTTTCACAACAGAGTGCACACTTATGAACTAGCTTTGCTAAATTGCCGATATGGTGAAAGCCAGAATTGTGACATTTGTAACATTGAGTTCTCGGGAAAGCCTTTCGGTCTGCGTAAAACAGACACGCGCGACGCTTTTGTTTTATTACCTCTAGAAAGAAAATATAGGCGTGAAATTCTAAACTGTAAGTTTTAACTTTGTCAGGTTTTTAAGGTCTTGCTGGACCCCTTGGTCGATTTTTAGAACACCTTTTGTATTTAATCTATTATGCAGAAGAGTATAAATCTTAACCATATATATGTACATATTTTTGGAAAGCTTTGAAATGCACGATTACAAATTTGGGAATGCCGTGAAAATACAATTGTTATTTCTAAAAATATAGCAAAAGGAGTAAATGTCAACAGGAAAAATAGACTGCATTTTTGAAGGTTTATATCTCGAACTGATTACATCGATCACGGAGTATTTTTTTGTATATCCCGTCTTGGAAAGTCTTCTATAAATGTAAAATACAACAAAAATCATTTTTAAAAAAGTCAACGACGAACTTCTACAAACTGAAGCAGCGTTTACTAGATCACATTGTGCGTTTTACAGTTGTACGAATATGAAGGTTCTAACATGAATAGTTTTCTAGCAATATGCCATTGAAAATGTAAGGTCTGCTTGAAACTAAAATACCAGAAATAGGCAATTAAAGTTTTGCCACTTGGATATCATCAAGGGCAAACTTAATTAGAATTTCGAATTATTTTTCTAACAACATATAGTTTGAATACCGAACTTTTTATCCAAGTGATAAAAGACATTTGGTTCATTTTGCGCCAAAGGGATCCAGCGAGAAATTCAAGTAGGTGGAGGCGACATTTAAAGTCAGTTTTATGTAAATGTAAACTCTTTCCTAAGTACCAAGTCCATTCTACTTTAACGAAATATCAATAACATACAATACAAACTAAGTTCATGTCTAGTTGTTGATATCGTGCTGAATGTTGCATGTCTATTGAATGGAGACCAGTATTGAGCGGTCGGATTGTTGAACAAAGTAAGGGGGATAATCCTGTTAACTGTTACGAAATGGAAAATTTTTCGACGGTTGTCTCCCATTGCGTCTGTCAATTCGCGTCGCTTGGCAAGCAATAAATCAAGTACAAAAATTGTGTTAAATATTTTTCGTAATAAATCATTTTAATTATCTTCTGCAATCACCAGAAAACGCGCGTTAAGCAGTACAATTAAATAATTAATTTCGTTTGGAGTCATTAATCAGAATACACCAAGGAATATTCGTTCTTTTTACAATCTGGAACGCAATTAAATTAACTTTTGCAATAGAGATTAAGGTAATTAGAACTTTAAACAAAACTTCTGCTGTTAACAGGTTTCTTTAAATAACCGTGAAAATCAATTAAATACAGAAGGAATTATTTAAAAAGAGCTCTTCGCAGTTTGGGTAAACACTTGTAGGTGTAAAAATGATTAACAATGTTTGCCAACCGCAATCTTCCCTCTTAGTACATACCCCGGGGACGTTTAACACCCAGAAATCTCCTTAAAGAAGACGTAGTTCCCCTTAGGACATCTCCTTATACCGCTTATATAAGGTTTGCCGAGTTTTGATTGATTAATTGCTGTTTTACGCATTGCTTAAGGATATTTCACTTTTATGACAGCGGTGTATTCCACATTGACACTAACACAACCATAAAATGTCAAGTCTGTTGATAATTTTAATTCAGTGCCCTTAGCCAAAGGGCTTAATAAATTTTGAAAATAAATCTTAATGATTAGTTTAAAGTTAGGGGTTTAACACTGCACTAAATGTTATGTCGTTTAATTGAGGTGAAACTTTGTTTTAGTTAATTCACCTAATATAAATTTTAAATACAAAGCTGAATACATTGTCCTGAAAAGTAGAAAAAATGCAGACTTTAAATAAAAAAACTATATACGGTCAAATAAATAAACAACTGCAAAATAAAATTGGCTTTGTCCTGGACACGAGATTAGGGGGAATAACTCTGATAACATTACTGGAGTTTTTTACCTTCTCACGTCCCATATAAAAAAATACTCAGTCAAACATGACCGGAAAGCAAGAGGCCTATGGCAGTCTTTAAAACTAAAAAAAGCCGTCTTTGCTTTGAGTGTTCGTTTACATTTCTTGTTATTCTTTGTTTTCAATCACATCGATGGTGTTTCCATTCACTCATTTGGCTTCTGCATCGTGATTTTAGTGAAATAATCGTGAGTACTATCGAAACCCACTTCAAACAATCAGTCAATTATTTAAATTAAATTTTGCTTTAGTGTTTAAAGCCATTAATATTGGTGTATGTTGTTACAACTTACTGAATTGTTAAGACAAATTACTGGAAGATATCTTACATGACCGACATATATACCGAATTTATACGATATCAATTGTATATGGTTTTGATTCCGTATACCAGCTTTAAAACTAGTGGACGGAAAGAAATAGAAAAGGGAATTTGTTTCCTCGTTGTGTGTAGTTTTTTTTAAAATTCTCCCGAATAATGTCCCTATTTATTTTGGATATTGCCCAGTGCCACTGCTGTCTCAAATGGATGCCTATATGAGCATAATTCCCCTGTCAAACACTCGTTGTTTTTAATCCTATAATTGAGTTACTGTCTATAGGAAGAAATTACATCCGACTTTATTTAAATCTACATTACAAAATTTAAAATCGTCATCAGGTCGTTTTCCAGAAGTGTTTTATCATTTTATTACTCTATTCAGTGGAGCATAAAGACAATTAAATAAGAGACAAAATTAATAAACTTAAGCTGCCATTTTACCAGTATTTCGCACGCGCATCACATTAGAATGATCAAGAACCAATTTTGATAAGCGTCCACATTTTTCACATAACAGATAAGATAAGTTGTGTTATAAATGTCTGGAGCTGCATAAACCAAAACGTTAGCTAGATGGAAGCTATTGTTATACGAGGACCCCGCTTAGGTGCATTCGTTTCACCTGTACAGGTTACGTCATCCATATTGCCCCGTATTAACCTCCGCTACAAGAAACAAGAACTGTGCACAGCTGTAGACAGAATTATTGGTGTGTAATACGAAATTCCACAATCTTGCCTCGGAATCCTAGCGTATATCTTTTAATGTTGACACAATACAATATGGGCGAATAGTTTCCGAAAACCTTTACGTTTTGTAGTACCCTTTTTGTGCAGAGGTGCGATCTAGGTAAAATACTTGATATTGTGCTTTATTCGAAAATACTCTTTCGTTTCCACGACCAAGTTGAGCAACTTAAGATTTGTACTGTGAGTTGATACTGTGCAATTCATGTATATGTCTTTAAACATATAAATAAATTGCACAGTATCAACGGAAAGTCTCTGACACGAAACCTCCGTGGTCGAGTCCGAAATATCGTCTTGCAACACCCCTCCGCATCACTGTACCGAAAATGCAGACTCGTCGTGGAAGTTGAATCGTGCACCCACGCGCACATTTGTTTTTACGCGTGTTTGTTATCTCTTCATCTATTTTTTACACAAATCATATTAATTATAGATGTAGGCCTACTTAGTCAATACCGTCAACTAAATTCCCATCTGTTTTTACGTTGGCTGATATATTCCTTCGAGAGTATTTCTCTTTCATTGTTTGGTCTAGCCAATTAATCTTCGAACATAAGATTATATCTTGTTTATTTTCTTAATTTAACCAATCGTATTGATTAAAAAGATCAAGAACGATAATCAAAATCACATGCTTTGTTTGTCGTGCTGTCTGCAGCGTAACATCTTGGCGTTCATTCCACGCGCGCATCGTTCAATATTAACGCCTTGAATAAGCAATCCCAATTTGTTCACTCTATATCTATTATTTACACAAATTATATTAATTATAGATGTACAATCTTCTTGGTCAATGACATCAATTGTATTCACATCTGGTTTACTTTGGCTTATATATTCCTTCGAGAGTGTTTCTATTTTATTTTTTAATCGCCAATTAATTTAAGTACAGAGGGCTATAGCTTGTTTGATCTAAATTTAACCAATGCGTTGCACTGTGACAAAGACATATATCGACAAATGTCTTTAATTGATTTTTCTGACATTTTGTCTGTCCTGTATATCATACTAAACCTATTTTGTCCTCCTTTGGGACTTGTTGCTCCGACAAGCAGATGTTATTCTTCATATCCAATTTCATCTCACTTAACCCATTTACACTAACGCATTGACGTGTTCAAATGCCGTCAGAGCAAAACTAGCATGTTGTTAAATTATTGTACGCCGATTATAAACGTTTGTTTGTTAGTTATAGATTACGTGCATACATAGAGATTATATGTACAGTGCAGGATATGTGACGGTGTATCAGATCGACTTCTATCAGGTCTGACTGCAGTATCAATCAACGATACGCAGTCCGACCTGATACAACGAGAGCTGATACAACGACACGTAACACGCACTTTACATATAATCTGTTTGTCGTATACCTTCACTGTTTCATGAAAAGTTCGATTTTTGTGACAAATGTGAACTTTCGGCGAGGATAGCTTGACAGAGGCAAAGTACTACTTATACACTATTATAAGTCCGAGATTTATGATATTCCAATGTTTAACTGTGAAATCATAAAATAAAACGAGTAGTTTGATTTCCCTTTTTCAAACCTATACAACTACAAGCATGGTTATATGATTTAAGTTCTTAAAAACACAGTTAGATTGTTTTGAAATGAAATTTTAAAAAACCCGCAAGTTTGTTACATTAGAATCACATTACTGCGCAGAGGGAAACCCAATTAAGTGACTGAGCTGGCAGAGCACGTGAATTTGTTCTATAAAATTACACACCCCAGAAAAAAAACATGCGAGAAAACATAGTTCAATTCCGAACACCAACCAGCGACATTATTTCGTGTTTATTTCCCAATGTATATTGATTTTATAAAAACAACAAAACATAAATGGAAAAAATTATCCAGTTGCCGAGTGTTGAGCTCTGCTACACGAAGTCAAGGGGTTTCTCCTGTCAAGTTAGAAGGCGCTGTCATATAGAATGTAAACATTGAAAGCAGTCTCGTTTCAGACCGTACGTATTTGAACCATCTGATACGGATAAATATACGATGCCTAGTTCTCTTTGTTGTTCCTGTCCGTTATTTAGTTTTTTGTTGATCCCCAGTAAGTCATTTAGGCCATGCATGACAAGGTTATTTACGGCTTTTTCTTCCACAATTACAAAATGACGCCATGGTGAAGTTTCTTAAGCATTTTATCCAGAGTTACTCATAAAGGGAATAGTAGGGTTCTTGTCTTCAACCTTTTCGCCCAGACTTAGTGTTTTGTTCATGGCTTGGTTGTGTTCGGTCCATACGCTGTAAGGTCATTCTAAGATTGTTGTTTTTAACCTTTGGATGCTGCCAATTTGACCGAGCGATTCTATTTATGGATATTTAACAAGATTAATCCATTGAGAGTTTGGCCATAACATCCTTTTGAACCCTCAACATAGAGTGTAAGTTCCTGATATGCTGCTATGTTTGGAGGAACAGTTGGTTTCTAAATGTCAGAATAGACCTTGAAAGATGACAAACGAACTCACCACCTGTGTCCATCCGCAATGCCTCAGAGAACACCACTTTATAAAAGCAGCGTAGGCTCTTTGTTCTAGCCACTATTTCATATAACATTGGTACAGATCAATCGTCTTCACTGAACACAGGTGTGTTCAATTATAAACCTTTATCTAATGTGCCAATAAAAACACACACAGATCTATCACATGGCAATTAGTGGATTAAGAAACATACAAGATGGCAAGATCATTTTCAAGATTGTTTAATAATACTGCGAACCACTTGGTTTTATGTTTCCTTATACTCTGCCAAATTGTAAGAGTGGCCAACTGTACTGGCGTGCAGTAAGACCCCATATCCATTCGAAACTTGGCCATATATGGAGGACACGCCAACAAGCAGCATTGCTCGGGAGCATCTTGGTAACTTGAATTATAGTGGTTGTGTGACATAACATTTTGGGAACCAGCCGGTTATTGAACAGTAAATTGCAGGCTGGAGAAAGCAGAAGTTTCCTTTCAGCATTGATGCCGTGGCCTCTGTAGACTACTTGCCAGTGTTATTGCAACATATAGTAAATTGCTAGAAATAATGGTTATTTGATGGTTCTGTAGAAAAGAGGATAGTTCTAAATGAAACCAGGATGGTTCTGAATGGAATTATAAGGACAAAAACGGTTGTTTGGTATAAAGCGATAGGGAGAAATACTTGGAACAGTTGCTGTGACGGTTCCATATAAAACAATAAGGGTTCTACTACATCCATAACTGAATAGCATTAAAGGGTCCCAATTAGAGCCTTTTTTCAAGACTGTAGGAATATTTAAGACTGTTAGACTGTAGGAATATAACGTGTGTAGGTATTCATTATAAGTGATTGTGTTCCTGTTTCAGAATTCAGAAATATGTACTGCAGTTATAATCCTTGTTCTTATTCATGGCATGCTAACTAAAACGCAGAAAAGCCTTCTAATGATTGGAACCTTTCCATTTCTGTCCCGCACTAAATAATGTCATTGAACTTCAACTTCGCGAGCCAAGGTTAAGACATGGGTGTATTAACCTTGTTACATTAGAAACCTCTATCGTGTTATCGGAGTCGATTAAGAGCACATTATCTTGTCCCATCTGTGGTTTTCCCCTAAATATACGGGTCAATGGTATAGACCGATTCAATGATGCGAAACTAATAACGGGCAGCAGTGCTCAAAATCAACTGTGAAACATGATCAAGAGCAGGTTTTGTGATTTTATTTAAAATAATATCGAAATTCAGTTGATGTACTATTACTAGGTGTCTCATTTTGTAACGGTTTTAATCAAATGTTGGAGTCTAACGATGTTTGAATCGAAGTATCATAACAAATACACGAGTCTGTTGTGCAATAGAGCGTCGCTGATAGGCTGGGTTTCCCACGATTTTGGGTGTATGCTGCCGATAGAAATCCAGCATTTGGGGCTACTCAGTAGCGTTTTGTCGCATGGTCTCTCTATAGGAGTCTATATATAGAGAGAGATACCATGTCTCCGGATGATGATGAACTTAAGACTGACTAGTACTGCGTTTTGGCTGTTTGCGGTGATAATTGGCTAAACATGCCAAAAAAGCACGTTTCCCTGAAAGATTCCTTGTAGACTATAAATAGTCCTGGGTATTTTTTTAAAAAGATACAAAAAGCGTTGTCAGTAAACTTTTATATCCATTCAAGCCTTCGTCATATTGGAAGGACATGTCACCAAGGCGCCAAGTCCATGTGTGCAACTTTTATTCCAAAACATAATAATAATAAACTTGTACTTGAAACTCTCGTATTCAAGTTTTGTTAATTAGGTGTACAACATTTCGCCCCCAAATTAGCTCTCTGCCATGTTTTACGAATTATTTGCTTTGAACTATATCTACGCAACTTTGGGGAATAGTAATAAAACACAAATCAGTTTTTATATTTAGGCGGATGAAACGTGAGGCATCATTTTGATGCCCACATCGTTCTCCTTAAAATAAAACAAATATGAAGTATCTACGCTGAACAGGTGTCTATGTGGAATCTGCTCAAATCTCTGCTCACGTTAGACATGTACTTTTTCGCTATTTATTCAGTCTTTTTTGACAATATATGTTTTAACACTAGCGGACTAGATCTAATTAGTATCTGTATTGTGTAATCTGATATTTCGGCGAAAAACACATGGTATCCCATTCATCACTGGCAACACATCTGGTCAATTTATGTCCAATAACACTTTCTCAGAAGAAAACAGAATTCACAACAGTGTTGTAGTTCATTGGTTCGGTTCCCTGATCAGAAGCACAACAACAGTCAATCTATTTTTGAACCTGGTCTCAGGTGTTCTGTCTCCATAGGCTTTTATTAATACCAAATAACCAATAAACTTATATGACCTGACGACATTGGCGTCCGTTAATGAAAGGGAGGGGCAAAGGGAGGACTTGCCGCCAAAACGTCTTATTTCATTCCAACATGGTTTAAATTTGTACTAAAATCTTACACGCTAATCTTTAAAAACGTATACGTTGAGCATCGTTATTTTCAGTTATTCAGGTTAAGGATAACAATTTTAACAAAATTGAAATAACGCATAACCACTAGCTTTTTGTTTCTTTGTGCATTTATCAAACAATAGTAATAGGCATATAGTCAAACAGATATGAGGTAGCAGCAGAAACTTGCTTCGTTTTAAGACTACCTCGCATCTATAACGATACAATGTAGTACGGTACTGAATTAATATATAATTTCAAGTTTGTTTTCTATTCTGCTTGGTATGCTAATCTCTGGGACATTTTTTATTAATGCAGAATAAACTATAGAGCTATGCTCGAACACCTACACTGTAAAAACAAATCTGTATAATCACAGCCAAAAAGGCTGGCAAATGGGTGACCAACAGATTTCCTTGTATTTCTGCAGTCGAGTATAAGCTGTAGTTTTACAGCACTTTATGTTGTATAGGACTGTAATTTTACAGGTCTAAGTTATGTTGATTAACAGTTATACTTAATGTTTTTCCTACAACAGAATGGCAACTAAATATGCAATAATGTTATGTAAAGTAACTATAGTTTTTAGAGTAAAGTAACAGTTAT
>JARDVA010236692.1:0-10011 GCA_030265315.1 Mopalia swanii | reverse complement strand
TCGCGTCGTCATATCAGCGACAAATGGAAAGTACAACTCTAAACCCCAATCAACCAAAAACTTTCAAGAGTACCTCTGGCTATAGACAGTATGTGCTTTACACAGTTATGCTGCCTTTACTTAGTAAGCGCTGAGGAAAACATTTCACACTTTATATTAATCAATCCATCAATTGGCCAGCTTACCAAGCAACCAATAAATCAATAAATCAACCGATCAAACCACCAAGTGTGAACCAAAATTATAGCCAAACTTGACATTTATGTTATGCCAACAAATGTTATCGGTTTCATTTTCCAATTTAAACAAAATTATCTGGGCAAAAAAGTCACATGAATAAACACAAATAATCAAAAGGAACAAAGAGCGAATCCTACAAATGCGTCATTAAAACTATTTTAAGGAACACAAGATATGCACGTAAGTTGCTCTAAATTGAGATGTTTTCGGCTGACAAAGCGGTTTAAAACCAAAACGACCAGATAAATGCATTTATGTTAGAACACATTTGCCTTTCACATTTACCTTTCAGCTACGTTCTGTTGGACCAAAACCCTGCATGGAAACTTAAATGTAGATCAACATACAGAATTGTTGCTTGACAAAAATGCGTAAATTGAATTCGAATCAGTGAAACGAAAGAAACAGGTTTGAAGAAAATGTTGTTGTAGTTCAAATTAACATCGTGTTTAAGGCAAAATATATTATTTTAAAACGTCCTGCGTGCAGTTTGTCAGTCAAATCTCTGCCATTTCTCGGGATTCCGTTTTGTGATGAAAGGAAGCTTAGTGCATTTCCGGGATTTCAATTTTAACAACATTATCTAAGAAACAAATGACACAAATAATCCAAAGGAACAAAAGCGAATCCTAAAAATGCGTAATTAAAACTATTTTAAGGAACACAAGAGATACACTTAAGTTTTTAACATTGAGTCATTTTCAGATGACAAAACGTTTAAGAACCAAAAGGGCCAGGTAAATGCATTGATGTAAAACCACAATTGCCTTTCACATTTAGTTGTCAGCTATGGAAACATTGAATATTTAAAGCGTTTATATTGTTGTATTAAATTTGAATATAAACATGTATACGTCATACACGAAGGAGGCTGAACATTCATTGGTGTTGTGCAAAGTTTCAAAATTTTAACGTACATTTTCTTATCAACCTAGAAACTGTAGAACTGGTTTATATTTATTGTCTTGCTGTGCGTGACGAATTGGTAGGAACAGAGATAACTTTATCAATCCTGTTGCCAAATACAGACAGAGAGCGGTCTGTGTTTCCGCTCACAAATTAACTAATTTCCTCTCAGGACGACCAAAATAGGAAAGATAGAATGTGCCATATACAAAACCAAATTCTGTGCCATAGCAACCGAGATGAGTCAAGGGTGTTATAACATGGTACATATACAGCTAATGCGAGTTGTCTTAGTCATATTGGAATCGTTGTTACAACAATTTATCGCAATTTATGAAAATATTTCAGGTAAATGTGAACAGGAGTAATATATAATCTTAATGTGTTGTAAAGGAATCGGGTAAAGTTATGTGACTTTTAACCCACAGAAAAAACACACATAAGTTTTTTGTTGATAAACAGTTCAACACGAAACTTCTTTATGGCTAGCTGTGTCAAGACGACTACACTATTCTATAAAAGTAAACTTAACGTCACAGAGAGCCGATTGTATTTACTGAATGACATCCAAGGGCTGTATTGATCCATAAATTATGTTCGTTATGGAGACCTCATTCAAAATTTTAACGCGCCTTTTTGTTGGCCGATATCCACAGTCCTTCAATATGCCATTGTCTTCTGTATTTACCATGATAGATAGACTGGCCTCTTGGTCTACTTGAGTCACTGCAAAATTGACCAGCAGCAGCCCGGGGTATTCTCCAGAATCCATTCCTTTGATTCCCAGCCGTCTATCCCCAGATCACTGAGAGGCAGATAAAGACGGATCCATATCAGATCACGCATATGGATTGGATGTCTATAGGCTTATAGGAACATGAATTGCTGAACTCTATATACTAATATTGAAATTTTTTTCATCGACCAATGAAAGATTATGAAGTGAGTAAAGGCCAAGACGATATCAGCATTTGTATAAATAAGACAATGCATGCGAATTGTAACAACATAACATCAAAGACCAAAAGATATAAATTACGATTTCAGAAGTCTATGAAACAGAAGTATGAAACCAGCTATTACCCAGTCTCAAGGCACTGTGACTTTCAGTGGACTTTCATAGTGCCATATGACTCCTTGCGCAAGAAATGTGGGATTTCGGTCGTTTTCTGCAGTTTGAATGTTAGAATCCGCTGACGCCTTTTGGGTGAAATATAACCTTTGAAAAACGGTAGAAAAAGTTTTAGCATGATTTACCCATGATTCACATGCAATTCATGTCCTTCGATGTTTCTCTTTTTCTCTTTAGAGGGCGCCTTTTCAACAACCAGCGCTTGTCGAGTCACGATGCCGTTGAGACTGGGGAATGGCTGCTTTCATACTTCTGCTAATATCTAATAATGATTGAGCCATAGGCTCTTCTAAAAACATCATTTTGCCTCCCCCATCAGTAGTAATGATTCAAACAGTACGAAAAGGACAGGAAACCGAATAAACCGCTTGATCCTTGTAACTAAAAAATCAGGAATATCGAAATTACACTAGGGAATTTCATTTTAACAAGCCCAAACAAACGGAATTAAGAGCGTTGCCTTAAAATCCCTCGAAACAGGCCAGAAATGATCAGATACTGGTCTATTACCATTTTACTTAAGAAGGACTACTAGCGAATTACTTTCTTTTTGGCCGCTTAAAAGAATGAGGTTTCCTTTAAGTACTTAGGACTGAACAACTGGTGATTTCATATGGATAATATCGGGTTTATTGATGTATCAACTGATGATTAACGATGAGACGTGTAATAAGATAGTAATACACCAGTACTGCTCTTTTAATGTTGTATTATTTTAGCCACGTAAACAATAAAAAAAGTTAAACAGTATTACGGTTTAACTTGTTTTAATTGTTTATTGTTGTCTTAAAGTCACCTAGAGATTACCAATATGTAAATGAACAGTACTTTCTGGTCCAGGACAATACTGTATTGGATAGGAAAAGAGTTTATTTTCAGGTACGCCGTTTAACCCAAATCACACACTCAAACAAACAAGCAAATAACTGCCATATTACCAGTAGGTCTGTTCATGTTAAATAGTTTATCCTTTCTAATTTATACGGATCAATGTAACGTTTTAGAAATCGAGCAATCTGATAGAAATCGACTGAAAAATATATAACTTCACATCAAGGATCGAATCCAAGTCCCGTTGTTTTCTTTCCTCAAGTAGTAAATACAGGAAAATAAAAATCGGAGTCAACGCTGTCTCTGTTGGAAGCTGTATTGTTGTTTTACAACTATTAGTCCTGATTGTCATTAAAGTCGGATTCAAATGAACTTTGAGAGAAAATATGTCTTCATTTGATCGTGCTGGCTGAATACAAATTTCAGAAAACATTAAAAAAAACGCAATCGAAAACGAACTTAAGAAAATTTAGACTCTATGTACTAGATCACATTATGCTCTTTAATACGGTACAAATTTGGAGTTTCTAACAATAATAGTTTTTTCGAAATATGCCATGGAAAATAAAGGGTCTGCTTAAAACTCAAGCTGTGAAAAATGGCATCATTTCTTTAAAAAACTTTAAATCAACGTTCTAATGTTTCATTTTATGGCCATTATTGCTCGTAGTATTTATACACCTGTATTGTTGTTTTACAACAATTAATCCTGATTGTCATTAAAGTGGGATCCAAATGCATTTTTTGAGAAAAAATATAAGTCTTTATTCGATCGTGCTGGCTGAATGCTTACCTGGGAGAGTAAACACTCAGTGGGTGGGTAAGCAGGTGTCAAAATTCTAGAGATTACAAATTGCCAGGTGGTATTAATATTTATACCCCTATATATTTGTAGGCTTACGGTCATGTAGACCTTTTCTGTGCTTTCTATGTCTTAATCGTATCGTATATGTCAATAGGTATTTGCTTAAAGTCTGATAAACTGTTGAAATATGACGCTTGTGTATCAATGTCAATGCTGACATAAGGGGCAAAATAAGCCTATATATTCATTTGGCCTGAAAATTTAAAACCTAAACAACGGAGAAGGTGTATTAACTGAGAAGTACTGCATCGACTAGTCTCGTTTCAGAATGGATCATCACATGTACATTCTGTGTCTTATAGGATTCTCGATGCTCAATGTTATACATGTACAAGAGTCTGTGGCCACAAAGTCAGAACAAGTTGAAAAGAGCAACAACGAAAATGAGGTACATGGATGTATCGGGCTACCAGGTCGTGATGGCAGAGATGGTATCCAAGGCCCTTATGGACCACCGGGATCGCCAGGTTGTTCCGGTTTGTCCGCCGAATTTGAAACAAAATTCCAGAAACTTCTGACATCTGTTGAACAATTAAGAGATGCTGTTGAAAGCGGTTTAGTTCCTCCACAGAATGGACCAACTGGACAGGAAAGAGAATCTATTGAATCACACGAGGGTTCCACGCTCGGGGGAGCCACTTACGTTCGCTGGGGAAGAAATATTTGCCCTCAACACGCCAGAAAACTATATTCGGGATATGTCGCTGGATCGCATTATACTCACACAGGTTCCGGAGCGAACCATCTCTGTTTACCGTCTAATCCCCAATGGAACAGAACTGTCGCTGGTTTTCAAGGAGGTGGACGTCTCTTTGGAACGGAATTCGAAACTTTACCATCAAATTCTGGATTCCAAGGAGATAATTCCGGAGGAAAGCCTCTTGATGACCTTGACGTCCAATGTGCTGTCTGTCAAACCCCGGGAAGGATGAACCAGTTGATGATCCCCGCTCGTCTTGAATGTCCTACCGGTTGGAATCTTGAGTATCTGGGGTTTCTGATGTCGGGACATACCGGACATAAAAGATCTGAGTTTGTGTGTGTGGACCAAGACCCGGATTTCCACGCCGGAACGTCTCCGAATGATAACGGCAACTTGTTCTATGTTGTGGAGGTGGAGTGTGGAGCTTTACCATGTCCACCGTATGTGGAAGGATACGAGGTGACTTGTGTTGTATGTACTCAGTAAACACAACAACATTGGTTCAAAACCCACAGAAGGCAACATGGTGATCAAATTAATGTTGATTTAAAGAACGGTACGATTATTCTCACTGTCGTTTGCCCACCTTTTGTGTGTAAATAATTATATATCCCTAGAAGCAAATTTGTCTAAAAACAGGCAGTCTTCATTTAACATAAATTTGTCGCTTCTGTTAAACATAGTAGTTCAAAAGTCTGTGAGACGTATGGTCCTTTGAACTATCTTTGAACTGCTGTACATTGTGTGCTGTACATTTCACCCTAGCCTTTCACAAATAGTAGTCGACAAGGCTGTAATCTTAAGTAAAGCTTGACAAGGAAGCAGGGCGTCAGAAACAAATCCAAAGTGTGTATTGGATATTTGATCCTAAATAAAATATCTATATCTTTGAACCCTCCTGTCCTCAGCTTCCGCCGTCAATGTACATACGTATATAGGCGTATATTTTTTCAATGTATTAAATCAGTTAGAAGTTTTGATACCAAATGTGGGCTGTCAAAAACTATGAAAATAGCAATGTGAACCATCAAATATTTAAATTTCTTACTTTTTATGAGGGGGAATCTCCGTTCATTGTCGGAAAATTGAATTTCATTGCCGAATTGGAAAGCAAAATACTGAATATCTAGCTTGGCAAAATGTCTACTTTGAATTATAATCAGTGAAACGAAAGAAACTCGTGTTTATGTCAGAAAAAAAAATAGATTTAAAAAAGCCCTGCGTGATAGCTTAATCTTTCCTGGTTCAGTTTTGTCATAAAAAGAAGATTCGGGCATTTTCAGAATTGTTATTAATACTTATGATACAACATGATCTGGCAGACGCAGAGTTTTCGAATTACAGGTACATTGAGAAGTGTTGTTATACAGTTGGTCAGACAAACTCCTACAAAAAAAACCCCATGCGTATTTCGTAGTCTTATTCTCTTACATACTCAGTGGAATATATGTGAACAATGTTGTTGTTGTTGCATTTTGGAAACTGGACAGTCGTTGAGCAGCGTTTGCAAGCTTCTGTTCTTTTGTAAAGTTCTTTTTTAAAATAGTTTGTCAGATTTATTAAACCCATTGTTTGAAAGAGAAAAGGGTGAAGATAAATTTTGATTGAATACCATTTTTTGAAATAATGATTCAAATCATATAAATGGTAAAATAGCTTATAACGCCATAAATTTAATTTTGTCTTAAAAAACAAAATCCAATCAGCTTTTTAGGTAGATTTACCGGTAGTGGCAATTTAATGCGTGTCAAAAATGATTTATGAATTCTTACAGTGACACCGTGCATTTCGAGTTAATTCTTACATTTAACTTCCATGATTGTCAAAAAGAATTAACACTTAATCAGCATGCCGGCCATGGGGATTCAAATTATTACAATACCCAATCAGATCGCGCAAACGCCACTTTGAAAAAAAAACCCTGAGTTTTCGGATGTCAAGGTTTTGAAAATGATTCTCCACATATATAGAATAAAGACAGAATTTATAAAAGGCTTGACCGTCGCAAATATGCTGAAGTAGTCGCTCTCGTTAATTGGTGTATGTACCAATAGAAATCCAGGATACCAAACTAGGCTAGAATTCAAATAAGCAGCGTTATGTCGCATGGTCTCTCTATGAGGGTCTATATATAAAGAGATATCATATGTTCGGAAAATATTCAATTGATATCAGTCTGAGTGGAAAAAAGATACAAAGACGGGCATTCTCTCTCAGGTAATATGTCAGTAGAGGGCAGCTTGTCTCCAGTGATAACTAATCCAGTTTCTAGTTCTCCTTCACTCCTGACCATCACGGTGGCGCTGGTGCCAGTCCATTGTCTTCTCGTCTTGCTGAAAGCTTTACTACTTTATGCCATGAATGGAGACGTGATTAAACCGTCGCCGTCTGACCTCCATCACTTGCGTACAGCCCACATGGCCATAAACCAGGACCGTATTTATACGCCCGATGAAAATCGTTCGTATTATGGTATGATCAGCGTCCGTCCGGTTGGTCCCAATCCGTTTCCGGAACACGACTCGAAAACTATAAGGCCTACATGTATGTTTGTGAAACTTGGTAGGTACATTCACCATCGATTCGTTAAGACGGATTCGCCATTTTTTCTTTCTTTCTTATTTCTGTCTATCCGTCTGTCTGTGCAGCTGTTCGGATGGCTCTAATCCGTTTCCGGAGCAGAATTCGCAAACTATAGGCCTATCTTTATCAAACTGCGTAGGCACATTAACCATTAACTGTAGTTATGCCTTTTGCCATAAAATATGTTGCTATCACTTGGATGAAAAATAAGGTATAAAAACTAGATATATGTTGGCGAAAAAATTAATTACAAATTTAATTACAAACAGCTCAAATTTGCCTATTCCTGGCTCTTCAGTTTTAAGCATACCCTACATTTCCCATGGCGTTTTTCTAGAAAACTATTCTTGTTAGAAATGTGTACCATTGTAAAGAGCTCAATGCGATCTAGTAAACGGTGTCTCATTTTTTAGAAGTTTTTAAAAAATGTTTTCTGAAAGTTGTATTTTTCATTTTTATAAGACTTTCCAAGGTGGGATAGACACAAAAATCTACTGGGATCAATCCGATCAAATTTTAAACGAACACGAGGTACCGTTTACTAATTCAAGGACTATTCTTCTATAGGTCAACTAATCTTTTCAGTCTTATCGTTATTGCATTTTGGAAAATGCAGTCTATTTTTTTCTGTTCACAATTACTCACTTTGCAATATTTTTAGAAATTATAATTGGATTTTCGCCACATTCACACATACGTAATCTTGAGTATTGAAACTTTCACATATGTATGATTCAGTTTATACTCTTCTGCATAATAAATACAACAGGTACTCGTAAAATCGATCAAAGGGTTCAGCAGGACCTTAAGGCTCGTGCCATTTTTTTAGTGTCTTCGTTTACGGTTCACCATGTTTACCCCACGGGCGCCCCACCAGGGCGTATGTTGGGTTCACTCTTGTTTAATATTATATTGGTAAAAATTGTTGTAAATTGTGCGGTCGTAGTCAGGCAAATTACAGCTATGCTATGATATCATTCGGCTGTAGATCAATGCAATTCCTTTTTTTAAATATACTAACGAATTTATTTTTTCAAATGTTTAAGCAGCTGGATTAGTTCGTAACCGTTTTAAAAATGTAGTTCCCGCCTCCGCCTCGTGACATCCTGGTCAAATAGTGATGGCGCGGATTTATACCAAATTTAGCAATCTACGTTGAAAAGCTAGATGGTACTTACTGGTTGCAAAATGAGGAATTGAGAGAAATCTCTTACCGTCCAGTTCTACCGGCTTGCCCAGTTTTTCATACAAATTGGAAACGAATAAGAGCTTTTTTAATGCACTATGGCTAATTGTTGTAACCGGAACAGCTCAGGATAAATCGTATCGTTTGTTGGTTATTTTAATAAACTATGAAAAAATGCTGTGCCCATTATCAGCGACATGACGGTAAGGACAACTTTAAATTCGAATCAATCAAAAACAAGAGGACCTCTGCCTGTGCTAACACAGTTATGCTGCCTTTACTTAGGGCTGAGGAAAATACTTCACGCTTTAATTTAATCAATCAATCAATGAATCAATCAATCAATCGTTATACCAAAATCAAACTAGCCTAATCTTCACACTCCCGAATGTCAACAAATCTTATCGGTTTCTTTTACCTGGAACCAATTTTAAAAACATTTTCTAAACAAGGAAGATACATGAATATACACAAAAATAATGCACATGTAGAAAAGCGAATCCTACAAATAAAGAGCTTTAGAACCAAAAGGATCAGGTAAATGCATTTATATAAAGGACTGCCGAGGATGCGAAAGTGTGGAATAAACATCTACAGATAAAAAATATATATAAAGGAGCATAGATTTTCTGATCAACCTAGCAAGGGTTAATATTTATTGTCTTGCTGTGCGTGACGAATTGGTAGGAGCATAGATTACTTTATAAATTCGGTTTCCAAATACAGACAGAGAGCGGCCTGTGTTTCCGCTCACAAATTAACTTATTTCCTCTCGGGACGACCAAAATAGGAAAGATAGAATGTGCCATATAGAAAGAAAAATCTGTGTCATAGCGACCTACATGTAGATGTGTCAAGGGAGTTTTTACATGCTACATATAAGCTAATGTAAGTTGTCTAAGACATATTGGAATCGTTGTTACTAAAATGTATCGTAATTTATGAAAACTATTTTAGCGTAAAGGTGAACAGCAGATCAAAGATAATCTGTATGGGTTTAGTTAAAGATAGATTCCATAATCTCTTATTTTGAGAGGATCTGATGAAAACAAAAGCTTACGCCCTCGAGCCATTTTTTTGACCGATATAATACACGCCTATCGTCCTTAAATCTGCCATTGTCTTCTGTATTCACCATGATAGACACACTGGCCTCTTGGTCTACTTGAGTCCCTGCAAATTGACCACCAGCCGCCCGGGTATTCTCCAGAATCCATTCCTTTGATTCCCAACCGTCTATCCCCAGATCACTGAGAGGCAGATATAGACGGATCCATATCAGATGACGCCTGGGTATTGTTTTAGTGTATATGATTATATGAACCTGAACTGCAGAACCCTATCAAGCTATTTTCAAATCTTTGACATCGACCAATGACAAATTCTGGGATAAGTAAAAGCCGAGAAGATATCAACAGTTCTATAAATAACACAATGCATGTTAATTGTAGCAAATGACCGTTGTGAAGAATCAGAAAGATGTCAAGAAATCAAAACCATTGGATTGAGATTACTTATATGGAATAACGATTACGCCCTAGACTTTATTAAAAAACGTGTCTTGC
>JARDVA010236581.1:0-10013 GCA_030265315.1 Mopalia swanii | reverse complement strand
TAAAACCAGTAATTGAAAGTCTAACAAATAACTTTTTATTGACTGAGCAAGTGTAAAGATAAAGGGCGTTAGCTTAATTTTTGTCACTAGAACAATGTCAGAAATCTAACTCAAATAATTGTTTACAAACAATTTAAGTATGCACATAAAAATATGCTTTCCTGGATTAAAAAAAATTCTAAATATATAAATAAAATAAAACCAACAACTCGAAAACATCTCGCCGATAATTATAAATCAAACTCTGGTTTATTTGCAAGAATTTAACCCATTGTAGCATAAAAGGTAAACAGAATTCAAAAGGACTAATTCAATCAAATCTTTTCTCTAGATCAGACAACTCGTAACTCTAACTCTTCTTTGTGGACATATTCATTTGTTAATTTCTTTTAAATAACAGTTGGGAGGTTGCTTTATTCCTAATCCCTTATATATACAAACAATATCTTATATATCACATACTTTCTATTCTATGCACATGTCTATTACCTTCTCTCGAGATGTATGTAGGTTGCCCGTAACAACTCGACATTAATATATCGTTATATGGAACATGAGATGATTTATCGGTTTGAATTAATCGACATTTCTCTGCCAGTGTTGCTTTTTTAAAAAAGTATATGAATCCTTGATGTTATGACGGTGAACTGATATAATCCAAAAAACCCCTAAAAATTGAATGTGTATTTTAATATAACAGACGACTTATCAGTTTTTAATGCATCGCATTAATAATATAATATTTGGCGCTTGAGACTATAGACGACTTACATTTTGATACATTCGGATATATTCCAAACAAGAAGGGTTACCAAAACGAGGATCTAAGTTACAACAAACGTCCCGAGTCCGTGTACATGCTTATAAGGTATGTTTGGAAACACTGGATCCTTACCCAAACAAAATTCGGGAACTTTTGTCCTAACGTGGTTTGGTCAAACACTAACAAGGAACCAACGGTTTCATTTCACACTTTGAACTTTGCACAAAACTATTCAAGAACAGTTACAAACATATTCTGGAACATTTTATGTCATGTAAATATTTGTAGAGTGCTAAAACATACTTCAGATATCCTTTGTTTCCCCGTGGTGTCCCTGAATGAACAAAGATAATATCCTTGTCAATACATTGATAAATGATTATGCTTTATGAAGGACGTTCTATTTAGCAATCCAATGCTATAATTGTTAGAAAGGTACCACATGTACTTGCGTTGACACAATATTGCTACAAACCAGAATGTACACAGAGATTGTTTTTACGGGGTTTCTATAAAACATTATTTGTTGATTTGCCAAAAAATAAAGAACAATTTACATAAACAACGCGAGAGAGCTATTGTAAACCAGGAAGGCATAGTCATGGTCTCTGAACTTAGCAGTGAAGGATCATCAAATATATCATAAAAGATGTTGGCCTTACGGTGCCTGCTTACTGTCGCCATATGAGATGTGAAAGGCTGCTCTCTAATAGAGCGTTGAACACCAGTCAAAGTTTCTTTATGTTGATTTATTCCCGTGGCTTTAGCTCGGAAGCGGCTTAAGCTGGGCATCACTTGAACATTTTTGATAGAAACTTTATCTTTTATTGACCTCTACTTCTCGTGAAATGGATAAAAAAAACTGTTGGACTGGGTTTGCCAAGCACGTAGCAGCCCTCAAAATCTTGATAACACCTTTACTACATCAAAGTGGATTATCTACGATTCCGACAGAGCAATGTGAGAAGTATCAATACGTGGTTTCCAGGCACCACCCACACTTTGGCAAATAACGACAGAAATTAGAGCCGCGAACCATGTCTGTTAAGTGTCTTAGTTATACGAACCCCACATAGTAAATACTAATGAGTGGATGAGTCGATTCTTCACTTAATATGATTCCATTGCTCACCGACACGCCAGTTTGATAAATACGCATCTGAAATTCTCACAAAAGTTCAAAATAAGTCTTAAGTGCAGAAATGGTTGAAAAATCGACAACTTGCTGTATGAAGTTCTTGATGCATTCAAGATCTGTGATGAAAACTTAATCTAAATATCGGTGACTTAAAAAGTGAAAATATTTTAAAATCTGGCGAACATCCCGAATCTGTTGTCCTGCAGGTAAAGTAATATTTCTAACGGGACATGCTATAACGTAATGACGATCCATCACTTCTGTCACTTGTGAAATATTTTTTGTGGTTGCGGTTTTTGTTGTAACGGGAAAAGTGGTTCACACGCATCAGTAAGACACAGGCTTTTTTTGGTATTAAAATTATTTCCCATAACAAATACATCTTTTGTTGTGACTCAGACAATTTGAAAATATTTGTCTGATAAACAATAAACTGCTTATGCCACCAGCAAGTATCGTCTAATTTAGGCTCATTTCGTCCAGTGTATTCACGGTTTCTGCTACTGTCATGCATAATGTAAATATTTGCGATGCCACTGTTCTGAAATGTTTGGTAAATTCTACATTACGCTTTTGTTCGGGAAATATAAGACTACTATTTTATTCATAACATGTGGATTCATTTTACGTTCCAATCTCTTAGGTAACAGTTAACTGCAAGAGTTTTTACAAAGGTGGGTGTTATCTGAAGCTTTGTACTTTCTACACATGTTTATCACCACAAAAAGACGTTGTAATGAGGAAGGGTGGTAACAGTTTATGTACAACATATTATAGTATTGGCATAAGTTGCACAAATCGATTGCTTCGACATATAAGCATATTCAGGTCCAATGTTAGGCGTCATCTTAGATATTTAAAAACTTCAAAAAATGCCCATACGCATTTAACGATATCTAAAATTTAATATTGTACAAATCTGCATTCCACCTTCTTGCAACAAAAAGTACGTAACATAGAATAATTTTAAATATGTCATGCAAGCAGATTGTAAAAGCTCATACTGATAGTGGACGAGGTTCGGAAGGCCAGTAAACATAGTCTAATATAACGTCAATAATTGATGTCTGATTATGTTGAAGCACATCATTTTATTCCTTGACTGAGATCGATATGAGGTAAAAAAATTGTCGTTTGAACAACTTTAAAATCAATTAGCAGAGCCCCAAAAATATTTTGAAATTAAGCTTTCCTTCGATTAATTTCGCATTAATTCCTTTTTATATACAGCATAACTAACGAACGAATTTATCCTAAGGTATAATTTATACGGCAGTGCCATAAATCTTTCTTCTGAAGGAAAATAAGGTAAAACTGACATTGCAGCATCCCTTATTGTGCCATCAGGCCCTAAATGAAGAACATGGAGAAATTGTTAGAGCTCCGAAGCATCCATGTTTCACGAGCACGGATAAAAGTATATAACTGCAATCAGACCCAAGAAGATCAATGTTGGGCGGGCCAAACAAGACAACATTGTTGTTTTTTTCTTCTGACGAACAATGATATATACCTGGAATTGACCAATAGCTGTCGTCCTATTGAACAATAGTTTTAATAGAAAATGCCAGATTCCGAACCATATATAAAAGACAATTCGCAATATAAGACAGTTTGTCATTGACACAACGATATGTTGAGAGGTAAGTATGTTTTGTGTGTAACACTTTTTTTATTTTTTATTAAGTAATTAATATAGTTTCCAAATCTTAACTTCCAGATTATGTTTATAACTTGTCTAGTAAAAACGAACAATTTTATGTGAAATATAGGATATACCTGTAAATCAAAGTTGTGCAAATATGCACGAGGTCAAAATAATTATAAAACAAATAACAGTATACTATTGAAGGTAAAACTCAATAATGAAAAATACTCGTCTTTATTTATGTCTTTTCTGTTCAAATCTGTGAATACCAATATTATGGATTTGTAGGTATTCAAATCCCTATTACGATGAAAAGATCATTTGAATTCTTATGGATCTACGTTTTACTGGGTAAGTTAATTTTTTTGGTTATATTGTTCACTCTGGAAAAAAATCCTGCTGTCTGTGTTTCAGGCTACCGAATTCGTTAAAATTGATAGTTGAGTAGTTATGCCATTTTTAGTTGAGGTTAAAACATTGTTAATAGTTTAGTTTTGATATGTATACTTTGAAATAGTTTGGGTGTAAGTATTTTTTCCATTGACATGTATGGTGTTTTTTTTGGTTATTAGAAGATATGATACATTTGAAAGAATTAGTAAATTTATGTCGCGTAGCGTAATGTAAAGTTAAGCAAAACGTTGTTTCTTTGCCTTCAAACAAATAAGGTGTTTTATATGCATGGTTGTTGTTGTCCGCAACACAACGCCTTTGAGTTATTAAAGTGGAGCCATGTTTAAGGACGCGGCCGTATGGATGATATTTGATCTTTTCAATATCCTTGTCTAAAAATTTCTAACAACTTGATAATGAAATTGATACCAATAGTACAAAGAATATTCCATATTCAGCTTATTGGTCCTATCAATACGCGGTTACAGGTGTGTACAATATAGGACGTAGCTTTTCATATTGTTTCCCATAGCGGGTAATTTCCATTTCGATCCTTTTTTCCAGTGTAATTGTTCTTTAAAATATATTTTCAGGTGGAGCGGGAGTTGATGGCAATTATGAAAACAGTACAGACACGTTTTCCTACGAAAACAGCACAGGTCTTTATGTTGATGAAAACAACACGGTGACTGTAAGCGTTATACAAGAAGTGACGAAATTTGTTCCAACTAGTATTGACGATTTCATAGTTCTCAACCTGGTTGAGTATACTCGGTTATCTAACCAAATCAAATTGACAATAAAAGGTCGATTTGGGTCTGATGGGCTATGGCTTTCTGACAGGAATGGAACTAATTATCTTCTTGTCAGAAAATCACACAACCAACAAAAGAAAGATTGGGAGGAAGCTATCGAAAATACCACTGGTTCTATCATCTGTGTCGATGGAGTTTGTTTGGATAGGAACGCAGCAAATAGCCGCGTGAACTCACTTACAGCTTTCATAGGGATGACATTGTTGCCAGGAACGGTTGTACCTTTTTCAATAATGGTCTCGTTTTTTATCATCGCAGGCGTGTTTGGGATATCTGGTATGTATTTTAAATTATTTTATGTTTTGGCAAAAAAATATATAATTGTCTTCTTTCATAATGTAAAAGTGTATATCTTGAAAAACTACATGGGTTCGGCGTAAAAGATGGCATGAGACGACAAAATGCGCAAATTTTAGATTACCGGTATCGAACTTAATAGCTTTGTTTACAAAGTGTTTTAAGAAGGCCAACAATGTTCGTCCAGCGTGTACTGACAATATTAGTTAGTTGTTTAAATTTTCACCCTCAGAAAATTACATTTTGACGAGACATGGTAGGCCTATATAAATGTACTTTAGTCTCAATGGTATTAACTTTAATCAATTGTCTAAAGTTAACAATTATTTGAGCAATCAGTCCATTATTAACTAGTACGCAGAAATAATTTGTCGATAATAGTTTCTATTTTCCGGCCATTCGTGGGTCCATTCTGTGAAATTCTGTAAAATAAAAAATAACGCTTGTGAAAGTGTGATAATGACATTCCCGCCACACCCAAAATTATTATCGTATTCTCGCGAGAGTTTTTATAGTGGACGAGACTAAGACAATGTCTCGACGTAGGAAGTAGAGTCGATTCTATTTTAGAATGCCAAAAGTATACACCGACTTGAAGAACATTATGCCGTCATCTTTGTCGTCGTATTTGTTTCACACAGAGACATATGGTTACATGGCTTGATAAATAATCAGACATTTACAAATAACCTATAACACAACTCAAAACTTTAATTTTTAAGCGACTCTGGTTGACGGAAACAGTGGTCTCAAATAGATTACATCACTAGGTCACGTCATTCCAAGGTGAAAACTATGGTGACACAAGTGCGTAGTCGACGCTGTGTTACAGGAGTCTTTAAAAATGATTAAGTATATTTCGAGCCAAACAAATTGCCTTATATCAAAGAAGAATATGTTTTAAATTTATAATTTCACTTTACAATTTTTGTCTCATGGCAATTTGTGCTGTCTTACGTGATCCTGGACAAAATGAACGCGTCCGAAAGTTTTTGTAACGCATGTTGTTCCAAATGACGCGTCATCGAATTATTTACTTGTAATATGAGGTTTTTGACATGTGACGTAGCACGTCGGATAAGGAGTTTTTCATGTATCACAGTATACACCAGAAACGTGTTGGTCTTGACCAACTAATCACGGTGAGTTAAAACGTGCAGACAAGTGATTACTCCTGTGATTGGCTGGTGAAAAACGACGGGTTTCCATTTACACCGGGCCCGCGGCCGTAGGTGGGTTGTAGCTTATGCGCTTCTAATCCTGCTTCGATTTACCTTTCACGTCAGCCAGCCCGTCGGTCGACCATCTGTTATATGAGTGAGTCACACGATGTGGCTCCGGCAATGGCCGTCTCCCGGTTTTTCACCGTAATCAGGCAACGAGCAGTGTGAAGTGGACACTCTGTCGCCATATAAGGGTAATACTCTTGAGTACGACGTAAAACCCCTATAAAACAAACAAAATATATTTATATTTATTTATATATACATATGTATATATATAGTTAAGGCCTCGAGTTCGAATCCCGATGAAGATAACCAAATTTTTCTCCCTAATATATAAATATATTTCTAAACAGCAACCACTCTTGCACAGGGATGTAGATTTATTAAAATCGACGAATTGTGTTATGTTCTAGATAAACTCTCAGAGACAATTTTCTTAATATACTTTATGTATAGAGCTGGGTTATGGGTAACCTTTACAGTCATCGCGAGATAAAGTCGTGTAAATGTTAATTAACATGGTGTATAAAGTATTGTTAAACATGTAGCCAACAAGATATTCGGTATATAGGTTAGGAATAAATCGGGCTACAAACTGGTATTTTAGATATAAAGAGATTGACCACTAAATATATCCGTTAAAGAAAGTAGGTGTTACAACCTATCTGATACAGAGGGAAGTTTATCCTATACCAGAAGGGTCCTTTATATTTTTGTTTATCTTCTATGCTACAATGTGTCTTTGTGAGAGAGGAGTAGACATTTTAGGTACGATATTTTTATATTCCTGTAAATAGAAACTAGCAAATTAACTGCTTCCTTGGTCATATTGGAATACAATGAAATTATTTCTTTTTACACCCTTTACCTGCTTCCCAATGGATTTGGATCCAATAAGTCTCTCGTTCTAAGCGTTTCTGTTTGGTTTCTTCTTTATATGGAAGGATTTGTGTTTTTTAATATATACACAACTATTTTGATATTCCTGTATAGCAAAGAATTGAGAAAAACTATATTTAACAATGGTAGTGTAAGCGGGTTTGTTGGTCAAGAATATTATGGAAAAAAACACAATCAGTAAGCAAAATCGGGCAAAGAAATATATACTATGGGAGTTAGTGGAGCCAGTTGCTATCAACAAAACTAATGTCACTTAATTCCTGGAAATATACATTATATTAAGATAATTAACCGATCAAATAACATACAAATCCACATGCAAACACCATCCACTAAATATGCCTCACTGTCAGTCCCGCTCTCCTTATTACCATGCTGTGTTTAACACAAGCGGAATTTATTTAACTTTCAGGTAATGTAATGATAATTGTGGCTCTATTACAATCAAAGTCCAACCGGAACTCAACAAATGTATTGATTTGTAGTCTGGCTGTTTCTGACATTTTGGTCCTGGCTGTTTGTTTACCCATGCAGGTAATTATATTTGTATGAACCAGGAGAACAAAGCTTCATGGCCCCTGTGTGTCCGCTCAAAACACACAGTGCACGGCATCGGTAAGATGTCCTCAACATCTTGTTAAAGACGTATCGTATGAATTAAATAACCAGTAACATTTTAACGGATGGTATATCGGCCAAAAAACGGTAATTCAGACTTTTCTTATCAGTCCTAGGTTTTGCTTTGCAATATTGTGAAAGGTAAAATAAATTCAATCAATGGGTTAAAGTAGTGAAAGTTCAAGCGTCTTAATATGAAAAACAAAAACTAATACATACATCTGAATTATCATGGCGCCTGGCATTACCGTGGCCGTGGCTTTGTGGTTAGCGTTTGCGCATACAAATCTAACTTCGATGTACCGTTCACAGGATAAAGTGGGCAGTCCGTCGTCATTATAGTGAAATACCATTGAATACGACGTAAAACACCAAATAAAAAAAAAACGGTTGACGGTATATGCTGTTTACATCACGACGCCTGACTAATGGTCGTGTGTTCAATTGAAATAGGTCTAGCGATTTACTTTGCATCATTTTCCGACTAAGACAATGTTATCTAAAATCTGGATATTTACATACTTTTATTTTGTACATATATTGTAATTTTTTACAGGTTGTTCAGACATTCTTCGGATTATATAATATGTTCAACATACATCTCTGTCGCTGGTGGGTGGTTATGAAATACTCTTCTATTGTATTGTCGGTATTCACCATGTCGGCTATGGCTATGGAGAGGTAAGTCATATTAATGATGTGTGTTAGGCATTTATATGTTTTACATTGATGACTTCGGACTACTTTGTCGACTTTTGGCTCTAATGGGTGAAGCTTTTATCTTGGATACAGACCTGTGGCAGTAACACTTCATTTTTGCATGAATATAGAACTTTTATGAATATAAGAAGTCGGGGCCGGGTTACAGCCATTTCTTTAGGTGATCTTTCGAATTAGTTTTGTCACCAAGCTTGGATATGTTCAGGTATTAAACCAATTCAATGAGGGTATGGCATATGTATCCGCCAGGGGTCGTAGCTGTAATTCTATTGATATGTTTTCAACCTGCCAGTGTTTGTTATGCAGAGCTGCTCGGAATAAAACTCTTGGCTAGAGAAGATGGTTGAAAGCAGGAGCATGCAAATAAACGTTCTTCTCTTGGGGAATGACTATACAATTAGAAAAATGCCTACTTATGAGTTTAATTCGGGAATGGTTTCTTCTCCGTTGCCTCACAAGTCGAATTCCCTTCCCTAGGTCAAAGTTTTGCAAGATGATAGTCGGTAGTCCAAAGGCACACGTTGGTAAACGGAGATGTTAAAAAAGATAATTAACCTCCAGGGCTTGCGAATATATACTTCCACAGGATACCCATATAAAGTCCACCAAGGTATATAGAAATATTTTATTTTTAATTACGAATATACCTGTTTCAGATATGTTGCTATATGCCATCCACTGAAGGCAAAGTCTATTTGTACAGCTCGGCATGCCCGTCGTGTGGTTGCTGTGATTTGGATCGCGTCTATGGCAGTATGTTCACCAATCTCCCTTCTAGTGGTACGGTAAACGTTTGAGAATTTCGTGTTTTTTTATAGGGAAAGGGTGTGGAGCTTTTTATAATGTCCTGGCGATTGTACTGTAAGACAAAATTTATTTCTCCTCAACTTCGACTCATTTAAATCTTCAGTCTCATATTGAAATTATTCTACTACCTTTTATATTTGGCTCAATTAGGGAGTAAAGCTCGAGCGATAGATATGGTAACATACATGTATATATAGTGAACAATACAGCGGGTGCTTTACTGAGCAGCCGAGACTTCGAAAACAGAGACCCTGTTGAAAACAAAGATTTTTTTATGCACGAATGTATTGTACTTATACAATACAAGCTGTATAGCTTAAATTGCAAAGATTGTTACCAGAAATATTATAATATCCTCATGTTTCGACTTTCAAAGTTTTATATACTTTATTATTAAATAAAGACAATTTATTTTTCATTAGAATAGAATAGAATATAATTTATTTAAAGTCGGTTTTACAACATGAAACATTAGCTCACAAAGGAGCTAATCTCGCCGACGAAGAACACATAAGAGAAAACAGTATAAAATTGACAAAATGACATATACAAAAGCAATGTCAGGATGTATAAATATCAATAATACACATACATATATACACATACATAAATTTATCCCATAAATAAGTGAATTTCAGTTTAATACAGCCATGAGATATTTGTTTCATATCTCCACACGTGTGATACA
>JARDVA010236250.1:0-10017 GCA_030265315.1 Mopalia swanii | reverse complement strand
ATTGCAGCTTTAAATACCCATCACCACCCCAGTATTTTCCTCAAGTTTCATTTGTATTCGTCAAAATCTGAATATTTTATGTCGCTTAACACGAATTTCCACAGAAACGCGCCACAACGTGTTAATTTTTTTTTCAGTGTAGTTGGCCATGTTGTCCCATTCCAGAAGCATTGCGAAACATAATCATCCATGGCCATTGTACACAAGAAACGATATTTTTTAAAAATTCAACACTTTCTTTTGACAATGTCGATTGGAACTTGCCTTTAAATGTTTTGACTATTATATTAGATACTATGTAAAAGAATAGAATGCAAATTAAGTTTAGGTATGGCTTAAGTATACATGTTGTAAATGCAACCATGTTTTTGATAGAGAAAGATCTGGTAGCAGTAGAAATTAGATTACACACCAAATAATAATTTTAGTGAGATTCTGAGCTTTATTTAATGTCAGGTAGCTAATTATTAAAAGTACAAACAATAGTGCGGAGATCGGGAAGAGAAGAAGGGCTTTCCCAATGCCAGTGCATGCGTATCTGCGAGGGCATTTCGATGACGTCAGTCACGTAAACAAAGACGTGTCAAATGTGAACGGAACGGATTTAATTCAAACGTGAGTGGCACAGTAACAACAATAACTAATTAAGCCGATCGGTATGAACAAATTTAACTAACTGGCGTGACGCCTTTTAAAAAAAATCTTTTTTTTTACTACGACTTTCTATTGGACACAATATAGGAACTATCATCGGACATTCTGACCTCAAGTGCCTGGGGATTATTCTGCCCCTGAAATCCCATTCAGTTATAGCCCATAATTCTTCAGATGTTCAGGTAGGACGCGAGTTCTACATGACCGGCTATTTGGGTTGGTGTTGACTTGTCACGAAATAGGGTTAACGTTGAAGAGGTGGAATTACCGGCTGTATCGGATTGAACAATAAATTCCTCAGTGTAAATCAAAAATTGGGGCTTGGTCGGGTGGAGAAGATAGTACCGCCGGAATTGCCGGACGCTTTTCACAGGACGGATGTGGGAGTGAGGTTATTTCGCCCCAGAAGCTGCTGACTGTCTATCTAGGTGTCGATGATGCGATAATGACGACGTTGGAACTTTGAAGCAGTCAGATAAAAGAACTTCATATTTTGTTGATCGTAACTGAGATTTGTAAGTTTTTGGACAGTGAACTAGGAGTCACTGATGGATGTGACTAAGTATCGGTCTCTTCCGTGGCATTTGATTTATCAGAATGAAGGTAGGCCTACACAGGATCCCCGGTGGACAGCTGTGGTAGGGAATCTTGTAGGCATTTACTAATTTCGATGTAGGCATAATTTGATATACGCATGCATAGCTTGTTGCTTTTTAATTAGGTTTTGGTCGTCAATGGGAAGCTGCTCTCTGCTGGACTGGTCTCTTTGCGTCCACATTTCACTCGCAGATAATGCGCGTGATGGTATGAGAGAATTGAGTCTAGCTGTTGCCCTAGCTAGTTGCAAAGAAGATACGGGCGAACCGAGTGGGCCATTCTTGAGCAACTCGGAGCTCTTGAACTGCCTTCTCCGCAACTGGGTTCTTGTTGATTCCGTATTGTTGAAATACATTATACGTTTCAAGCGAAATAAATCCAGGAATAGGATCGGTTCGGACAATCGCAGAGGGTCCCTCAAGAGGTTATAAATCAACGATAAGCTTAAGAAGGTTGTTCCTCAAGGCAGAGCTCTTTTCGTCTTCAATTGTGATAGACTGATGTGATGTGACACACTCACGGAGGACAAGGGTCATCTGGCGAGATCTTCGGATAACACCACAAGCGAAAGATATGCCAACGTGTGGTGGCGGTTAAAAGACTTGTGCTTTGTAGAATAAGTTGGTTTGGAACTTTCCGAAGGGATACACATCCATGACAACAAGATGTTATTCGTTCTATAGCGCTATCTACATTCAAAGCGAAAAAAAGATCGGCGAATGACTTGTTTCAATTGCTGTAAAGGGTAGTTAAAAGACCATCTAGAAGCTGTCTGGGTACGACGATGCAGTCATGGGTGGGTCTAAAGGGGTCTTCATGACGTGCTATGAGAAGACCATCCTCTAAAATTGTGATTTTGTTCAGGTAGCGTTTGATTTCCGTGACGTTCGTAAGTTGTTTTGAAGGATGGGTGCTTTGCTTGAGGTGAGCATGTGATCGTCTGAGATCAGGACAATCCGTTTAAAGTGTAAGCCAAGCAGCTCGGTTGGTAAATTATGATTTTGCTTTGCCGTTTATGATATCATCACGATATTTATGATTGTCACATTCTGGGGTCGAAATGCTTCGTCTCAACGACGATAGACTGGGCTTCGATTTCAAATGGAAGTAAAAAAAACTCTACCCTTTCTGGTGACGGACAATGTTGCCCCGATGTCTTTGTTTTTAACGAAGCCGTCTGTTACTATCCAAAGCTGGCAATTCGGACGAGACAGCAGTATGCTTTTATTGTTTAGCAGGGCTGATTGTGCCTCGCTAAAATTCAAGCGTACCGGTAGGGTGTCTATCCAAGTGATTCCTTTTTTTCCTATGAGACTAGATACTGAGTCATCCAAAGGGGAAATTATGATTGAGCAGCCAGGGATTACACGAAAGAGCACTTTATATGCAACGATGAAGGATAGAAGGCCCGAGACTTTGGTAGGATGTCGAAAGAGTAGATATCCGATGGGGGCTGGCAGAGATTGTGCCATTTTGCCATGATCACCCAAGAATTACAGTGGAAGCTGGAGTTATTATAGTTTTGGTGATTGATAAGTGCAAACTGTTTGTGAGAAGGTGTTTAGATACTGTTTCCTCTTCAAGAAAGTCACTCAAAACACGGCACGTTAGTTCCTCTGAGGCAGTTTCAGAGCCAGGCATACTCATGGCGGAGCGAATCGACATAAACACGAGCTCATCGAAATAGTGTGGCGACGCTACAGTATTTCGTTATTTCCTGGCTAATGGTATTTGGCAAAAGGCGTTGGACAAGTCTGTAGTTGTGCCATTTTGCCATGATATTTCCAGTTTGCTATTTGACACAAGATGAAATCAACATCCGGCACCAAGGAAGGTTGAGGTTTGCTGTATCGCACCACATCTGTAAATGTCTTGACAAGTCGGAATCCACCATTTGGCTTGAAGGGTTAAGTCATTCCATATAGATGTTAACATTTTCAAATTTAACAAATACAAAAATTGATTCAAATGGGTCAAAAATTGTTGAAGACCCATAAGGTTACTTCGTGAGTACAGTGGTAGACGGCATTTACGCTGGTGAGGTAGGACCGGTCCCATATTGACGACTGATTGAAATAGCCCCGAGGCGCCATTGCAGCTTTAAAATACGTCATCAAATTTCTCTAACAGATTGTGCAACTTAGCTCTGGCATCTGCACGCCGGATATTATCGAGGACAATTTTGATGAAGGCTGAATGGGGCGGAGTGGAAGTCAGCTGCTGGGTTGCGGGTGATGTAGGAATAGACGTGAAGGGTTGTGTTATTAATACATATACGGGAAGGACTTGGCAAACATGTTCAGAAGCTTTTAATACTTGAGGGGTGTCGGTATCGTTGAGGATACAGATCTTTCCAAAAATACTTCACACAATGCCAGGCCGTGGCCAAATCTATTGGGTGAGCTCTTGTGTCAAAACGAGGCTTAATTGCTAATGTTAAATCTTCAAGGTCGCTGGGTAAATCGAGTTCCAGGAACTGGCCAGGCCATAAGGTTGTTTTGCTGGTAGGGGCGTGTAGTAAACGTGCACTCCAAACAGTGTGGCGAGGGGGTTACCGTATTGATAACTGTCGCCATCTTGGAAAATAATTTGTTGCTTGGATGGTCAATGGTCTGCCGTCGAGAACGCCTACGTGTAAATTTTCCACCACTGAAACATGGAACAGTGAATTAAGTTTCATTTAGCACGAGTTATGCAAAATAAAACATCGCCACACCAGTGAGGGGAGATGAGCCGTTTGCTTGGTGAGCGGACTGGGACGACTTCATTATGGGAAGGTCTAGATGTTTTGCCGCAGAGAGTCTGATCATATTGCATGTTGTCCCGCTGTCCAGTATGACGCTGATGGTATGGTTATCCAAAACAGCATCAAGGATCTATAGGCTTTAGACATCTCTGGTTTAATCGACGCTAAAGTGCGTGATCAAAGATCAGTCCCATACTTTTATTTGACCAGTCTGGGTAATCGGCGTGGATTATGCTGGGGATACACGGGCGATAATCGCCCGATCGTGGCGATCTAATCGTCAGTGAAATCGCCAGCGAAAGTAGTCGGCCGATCCGGAGTATTTTTTACCTTAAAAAAGCAACATTAGTCGCGTGATTTATCCAATATGGCGAGATTAAAACGGAAATATATTTTACTCATCAAAAGAAGATTAAGACGTAGAATCAAATGGGAGAACAGAAGTATTTGGAAAATAATTTCGCCCGGACTTCATTCGTGGAAGTTGCCGTTTTGTGTGTCATGTGAGAAGAACACGAACTCGGATTGGATTAACAGCATTGAATCCCGCGACTGTTGTCGCTTGCATGAACACACGGGCGATCACTCCAAGCGATCAGTCGCTGGCGATTACAAATCACAGCCATCAAATGTGATAACCAACTCGTCAAATATATCATGCATGCCCTTTATTATTGTACAATTATCACGTGTACACACACCGCCGAACAGTCCACCAATAGTTTTGCTATACGGTAAGCTATTTAACACTTATGTGTACATGTAGGCCCTATGTCATTGTGAAACCCAGCGTTAATCATTTTTATATGTGTAACATTTCCAGCTTTGTGTTGTCAGTGTTGGTTGTGAGCTTTTATTAAATAACTGTTAATCTGTTAAACTTCCACTAATCATCTTAACAGTTCTGATCACAGAAATGTTAAGGACCGTTAGTCAGGAGTAAAAAATGCTACCCTTAATTATCTTTTCGTGGTTTCCAAAGGATGATTATGTTAACATCATATATATTAAGTATGCGGAGGACTTAAAGATTCTAAATATAATGTCATATTATGATTCAGATGGTATTATAATAGCATACATAAAGCAAAACATCAAATAATTAAAAAAAATATACCCTGCTTGTTTATAATTTTTATTCCGCTCAGATGGTTGGAGATTTTGTTTACTTGCATGTCTTTTTAGACAAGTATGTAAAATAAAATATCGTCATAGAGTTTTTCTAAATTCAAGTTAGTTTTTGTACAATTGATCAATATATATTAAAAAAATAAAAATCTCCCCTTAAAAAAATATTTGCTAAATATCTCCAGAACGAAAATAAATATAAAAACCTGCATTACGGTTTTGTAGAACATGACTTCAAGATTGTAGGTGCCAAATTTCAAAGACTTACTGCAAAAAGATTACGAAAAATAAACGATATAAATGATAAAAATGAAAGCTGCGAAAACCGTCCAAACGTGTGTAAATGATTGAACTCCGGATTGTTGTAAGATTGTCCACAACACATTTAATAAAAAAGACTTTTTTTTAATTGAATGAAAAGGCGAAATAGAGTTTTATCTATTGCATTCGTTTTGTTAATACATTATTTTAAAAAATGTCTTGAAATGGCAGTTTTAACTCTGAAATTGGAGTGCCGTCGGAGTCATAAATTTCGTTTACACCTTTGTTAATGGCTATCGTGTTGTCTTGGACGACATTGCCAGCGTCGACACGGATGCTGGCCGTATGCCAGTCGCGACTTCGTAGTCGCGGCGTAGTGTTTGCTTGTTGTGCGTGCGTCATTATTGACGGGTATACCCTATGATTATCCAGTGTTCAAATGAAAATCGACCACGGGTATACCCTATGATTATCCAGTGTTCAAATGAAGATCGCCTACGGGTATACCCTATGATTATCCAGTGTTCAAATGAAGATCGCCTACGGGTATACCCTATAATTATCCAGTGTTAAAATGAAGATCGCCTACGGGTATACCCTATGATTATCCAGTGTTCAAATGAAGATCGCCTCGATGTCTATCGTCGTAAGGTGGCGAAACTCGGCAGACAGGGCCTGTTTTTTCTTCCGGTGTCTTGCAAGTGGATATAACCAGCCCCACAGCCGCGGCACAGCCCAGTGGCGGACCTCAGGCCTACTCCCCACTTGCCACACGGCTGAGTGCTGCACCCCTTTCGGAGGCGCATCAGGTGGACTTTACAGTGTGTGCCCAGTTCCTTGAGTCATTGTGTGTAGGAGTTGTTTATCACCTCAAATCTGGTATATCTAAATGGCACAAGAATCGTTTCAGCCTTCTCAGCGATGAGAAGGGGCCGTGCTGAGTGGTCCCACTATAACGTCAGCAGGGTAACTAGTGGTTATGACGTCAGTTCACAGTAGTGAACCCAGAGGTTATCCACTTAAAGAGTCGCCGCATAAATAGCAATGACAATGACGACGCTCATTAACACTGCGACTCGGCTGCTTTACGGACGGGATAGCGACGCTCGGGTTCGGCACATGCTGAACAGCGGCTATGACGTGCTTCTCGTGCTCACCGAAGGGCGGGGAGGGGTGAGGGGTAGTCCAAAGCCGACCAGCCCAAGCAAAGCCCGGTTTGTTCTTCCGGAAAATCGGCATGCTGGTCGACCGCATTTCTGCTGAAGAATACTTTGTTCCCTATGGCGGCGGAGTGACCTTTCCTCTCGCTGATCGCCACGACGCCACGTGCGCAACGAGTGGCACGTCCTGCGGCGTTGTACGGTATACGACTCCGTCACGTCGGCGGTCTGCGGAGTCATGCGGCGCTCTGCGACGTATTATGGCGTCAAGACGGGCGTAACGTCGGCGTCGACGGGCGTTATGAGCGTTATCACGAAGAACACAAGAACGACTCCTACCATATTAAATTGTAATTATATTTTTGGAATGACATATAGGAAAGACCAATGTTTGGCTTGTATCGGTTGACTCGATTAAATCACATGGCATTGTCCGAGTGTCTGAGGTTTAATCGTCTTCCTTGCCGGTGATCTGCATTGTGTATTCCGAAGGTGACACTTGTTCGAATAGCCTCTTTTTCATCCGTATAGCGTTACGCAAGGCTTCCTCCGATGGCACCTCGAAAATCTCTTCCAAACAACGCTTTGTTTTCATGACTTCTCGGCGTATAGGATCCGGTTTCAAATTGAGCCAATGCGTCTTCAGGCAGAGATTTTTATCGCGGATGGACTTACGAATGTCAGGTAAGATGGTTTTGTAGGCTTTTTGAATGACAACTTTGTTCAATTCATCCGCTGCTTCTTCAATAACTTTATCTTAAAGCTTTCGAGAACGCTGCTGACAATGCTATTTCAGACCTCAACGGACAGGGCGTCGTCGTCTCCGTCATGTCCGCTTTTGTTATCACCCCTCTCGTTCGAATGAGAAGACACCGACGGGTCGTTGTTTTCAGACTGAAGGTCTGCTTCGTCTTCGTCTGCTTCTTCAAAAACAGCATCATCTTGAACACCACCGTTATCATATTCTTCTTTGCTTTCTTCCGGATGGTTGATTAATTTATGATTCATCATATCATAATTTCTAGAAAAACGACGCTCACAAATATCGCACACAAAATACATCCTTCTTGTACTTAAATGCTCCATGACAATAATGTTTACCTGTCAACTTCGATGAGGGCGCCATCGGTGCCATCGACGCCTCAAAACGCCGTCGTGACGGCATCCTGACGCCGCACATCCCTGACATGTGGCGTCGTGCATGGCACATGCGGCATGTACCACGACGTCACATGTGTCATCGACGCATTCACCGCCCTTGTTACGCCACAGTACGCCACACCTCTAATACTCAATACATAAATAGTAGTGGGGTGTGCCCCACTTCTATTTATGAAGTAAACAATTAGTATACTTGATAACGTACAACCCTTTCTTATAATGTAATAGCAAATGCGAACTGAGGTGCTCACTCTATACTACGCCTACACTTTGACATCTTCAGAGAAAGCGATTAGTGAAGAGCTGTCCAGCGAAGAATTATCAAAACTGATACTGGTGATCGGATGAGCTTCAGAATAACAATAAATATTTTATTCCCTCACAACACATATGGGAAAACTAACTTATAAATATGGGATTTACTTCATATTTAAAGTACTTTACTAATCTGCATCACAGATGTTTTGACTTATAGCTCTGGGCCCGTATTCATAAAGCCACTTATCTGTCAGATATCTTAATCTCTCGATTTTATCCTCCCCATTTCTTTCAACATGTAGAAATGGTCAATAAGTTTGTAGCCACAATACATGCGTAACTTTGTCGGCAGAAACGATTGACCTCATTCATTTTCTCATTTGTGTCACAGCCGGCCGCATTGATATTTCCCGGACACTGAAAGGTTTCTTCAAATAAGAAAATATAATTTGTAACTTCTAAATAAATAATAATCTTTCACAAAAGCAAGTTGATCAAAGCTGAATGCAATAAAATTAACATATCAAACGAGACTTACCTGTAAGATGACGTTTGGTTTGGATTTTATCGATCTGTTTCAAGTGCTGTAGGGATTACGTGCGAGCGCATGCGCACCAATTCTATCTGATCATACTTTAGCGCGGCAACGAGTGTGGAGACATGTAGGGTTGACCGAGAGGGCACGTAAACCATAAGCACTTGAAACAGATAGGTAAAATCCAAACCAAACGTCACCTTACAGGTTAGTCTCGTTTAATTTGTTAATTTCACATCATTGTCTCAAGTGCCAGTGATTCCGCATTCATTGTCCAAGAAGAGCGAAAAAAAGATAAACTATTTATTTCATTTAAGTATCATATATTGCTCAAGTATATATCCCCTATGGACAAACATAAATTTTTTAATCTTTCAATTTAACTTGTAGCTGAAAGAATGGCATTTCCAAAAACCACACCGCTCTCTGGCTTTAAGAGCGTATTATACACTGTTAGAACACTTCTGTAAATTTACAGCAAACTGTGCTGGTAAAACGGGTACCAGTAAATATTGCGGTAAATTTCGAAGCATGCTGTGTATGCAGATTTACAACCGAATCAGCTGGTAAGAATGATGAACACATACTGTGTTTTGCGTTGTAATTCTACAGTTGCTCTACAGTAAATAAAAGAAATGTTTCCGGTTAATATACAGACTTTTCAATTGTTAACTCACAATCCCCCACCTCAGAAACACAGCATGTATGAGTGTATCGATTTAGATTCACAAATATTAACAATCACAATTATTAAATTACAAATATAGATGTTATATAGATATGAGGTATTAACTCGACTTCAGCATAAAATTTTCACATCGTCACTTGACTTTATTTACACAAATATGATTTGATTTGATTTTGGTTAATCCGTTACATGCCAGAGGGCCCATGCACTTACACAACAGATAACAATGGTAACTAAGACAAATTAAGACTATTGACTTGAAAATAAAAGCGAACATATACATTTATATACATATAAATCACTTGGTGACTGCAAATGTCAATAATCGAAATTGTGATATCAAACAGTGGGGAAGAGTGGGTTAGTTGAGCCACTGGGCTAGTTGAGCCACCCCTGTTCTGTAGCACTTGGCAACAGATTCATGATTGGTGGTGCCATCTGGTGTTGAGTCTTGGTTCAGTACCTACTGTAGTTTATTGGGACATGTGCTCTGACAACTCCTCCCTCTCTTCTGTCAAAAGATGTTTTATTGGAGCCGAAAGTGAATTTGTAGTAACAAGGTGAGTTTCTTCATATCTATCAATGAGCTTAGATTCCAAAGTGTCAATGTCTTCCAAATAATAAGCAAGTCTCTTCTGATATTTGTCAATAATGTTTTGTTATATTTTGATCTCATGTTTTAGAGCATTTAACAAGTTTAAAGTAATGGCAGATGTGGGGTTAGTTGATCCACTCTTATATGGGTTAGTTGGGCCAGGCTCAACTAACCCACTTTCGTGGATCAACTAACACCATGTCGTAATTTGTCATTTGCCCTGTTTCAGTGTTT
>JARDVA010236249.1:0-14278 GCA_030265315.1 Mopalia swanii | reverse complement strand
TGGTCAATCGCTGACAGAGTTGGTCAATCACTGACATAGTTGATCAATCGCTGACAGAGTTGGTCAATCGCTGACAGAGCTGGTCAATCGCTGACAGAGTTGGTCAATCGCTGACAGAGTTGGTCAATCGCTGACATAGTTGATCAATCGCTGACAGACTTGGTCAATCGCTAACAGAGCTGGTCAATTGCTGACAGAGTTGGTCAATCGCTGACAGAGTTCCATTCTCTTTGAGAAGAATACGCTGACCTAGAGGTCTTGTTTTATATACAAAAAATAACTCACCTTCTTTCAAAATTTTCTTTGTCTTTTGTTTTTATTGATAGAACATTTGGATTTTAAATACTTACTTTAGCGGATGTTGTCGTTGGAGGAGAAGATTATTTGAACTTGGCCGACGCATTTCTCGCCATCAAATTTAGTTGTTTAATTTGCTACAACGAATTCATCAATAGCTTTTTTCCCCGTGGATACAAATTAAAACTCAGAGGCTGGAATGAGCGGAGTTAGTTTCCTGAGCAGAAGCTGAAAATGATAACCATAGATTCGACCAAACTTCACTTTTAAGAGTGGTTTCAGGAGCAGAGGTGCAAACTAATACATAAATGGTCTCTCTTTTTGACACATTCGGCATCAGCTGTGGGGCGTCTGTCTGTAATGGATTTACCAATAATGTATGTCTGTGTTTCATGCTATTATATATACGACTTCGGATTTGTGGGTATTTTCTGTACGAATCACAGGCTTTTTCTACCATTTTTTTTTAAGCCCTGCCGACACATTCATCTTCGACTTTAGTTGGTAAATTTCTTATTTCCTCTCTGCTATAGAATATATCCGGGTCACCATTCGCCTGCTTAAACACAATGTCCAAACTTTTCACCAATGCACCATACAACTGAAACTAAAACCACTTGTTTCAGCTCCACCCAACACAAGTGACTTAGAACCGCCCAGGAAAATATTAGCGGAAGGGTTGCGGTGGATTTTTGGCGGGGATGCAGGCACTGGAAGTAACATTACAGCAGCCATGAACCAATCAGATATGAAAGAAAATCCGGGCGAGTCCATTAAAGATGGGGATGATTTAAACACGAGTGGATCAGTGTTATTAGATCGGATCATAAGAGCCGTACGATCCAAACGTTCCCGCGGAAGAAAGAAGAGAGAAGATGCTTGGGAAACCCCTGATGGGTGGGAGTCGGAGTGGTCTAAACCAGGGGGCGCTCAGGACACCATAAAAGTGGGCTTAGAGGAAGTGAGTAATGTTTGAATTTAAGGTCAGGGCTCAATTCTTATAACAGTCATTAGATTCATAAGTCTTTTCTAAAGAAGCTTGAATTCTATCTTGTCTTTAAAGGAAAGATCTAGACAGGCCAGTCTGTGTATATTAGAGAAGGAAATGACACTGAAAAACAGCCAGACTATTCTGATTGATTGGTGGCTGGGTTGCTGGTTGGGTGGTTCGAATGGGTGGTCACTTCAATTACTTGACGGCGGGATATCAAACAGTTATTGCCGCAATATCACAACCATTAAATGTGAAGTGCTCGGCTGTGTTGGAGACTTCATATTCTTCTTGCGCTAAGCAACAACATCATAACTAGGCTTAGAGCAAACCATCTAAGCCAAAGGCCATTTTTCATTAAACAAGGCAGAGAAGTCAAGTTGTATTAGATTCGAAAGAAGTTCTACACCGACTAGATTGATAATGAAAAGGGTCTTATAATATCTTGCTTAAATATTGTTAAACATTACCTGTACCTTTACCACATGCCTAATAACGTACTATCTGTCACGTATCTTAACAATATATAATCACTGACGAGTCAGCTTAAGTTTGCTTAATTTCTTACGATCTTGGAGAATACCGTGTATAAGCCTTTCAAAAAAAATGAAAGAAACTGCTGTCTGAAATATATGACATTATTGTCTTCTTTTTCCTTCTCAGATATCAGATTACGACATTCGCTCGGCTCAGTTTAAAGAAATCAAGGATATTTTGGTATATTCAGGTTCTGTGTTCGGCTCCACGGCTCTGTTTGTCACATTCGCTGTATTGGTGTTTCGTTACCCGGAATCCTTCATCTGTGGCTGTTGCTTTTCGTTCTGCTGTATCAAGGTATGCTGTCCTCGCCTGCACCTCTATCTGACCAACCCGGAGAAATATGTCCATGACCGGATGAACCAGTACGTTCCGGGAATGATAATAGAGGACGACGGCAATGTTGTGCATTATACGCCGACGCCCGAAGAACTGGAACTGCTGACTCAGATAATCGAGGAACTCATGGCGCCTTGATGACTCTCTCAAATTGTTCTCAATAATCCAGTCGTCAATTTGTTTTGTCGTCATTTCTATTCATGTTTTTTTCTCAATATGTTAATTTTATTTCACAAAGGCAGTTTTTATGGAATACTACTATAGTACTTCCGTTCTCCACTTTGAATTACATCATTCTTTGACCTATTTTGACAACAATTTTTTATTTCAATATTTGAAAATGTATCCCCTCTCAAATTTTACTTTCTTAGAATAGTATCCACCAATGTTTCATAATTAATTTACAACTCAATATTATTATCAAATGTATTTTGGGTACGTGTTATTGCCGATATCCAATCTAATCAAATTCACCCCACAGTTGTGTATCAATCTGATATTGCGTTACAGTAAATTGTAATGTGAGCTTCTGCTGTTACTTCTGTATGTTTAAGAAAGTAACGTCCAATACTTACACATGCGCACTGGCTATCCTCTTAGAAATACAATTATCTTATTTGTGGTTTCACCCATCGTATGTAATACTGACCCAAGTAATGTGCTGATGCATTCCCTTCAAAATTTCGTTTTTTCACGCTATTGTGCGGAGAAAGCGTTCATCCAATCAATGACTGCGTAACGACACTGCAACAGCTATACGACGCGTTCTTTTATTGGTCAAAAAAGACATTTGTCAGTTGAACGAGCCAAGCAACATAGCATGGTTACAGAAAATGATTGCACTGCATTTTTTCGTTTTTAAAGAAAGAAAAATTTATAGCGAAGTGGCCTAATCAACTTGTTTAACAACTGTTCCTGAAATGTTGCATTGATCTTGTTATCAAAATCCAAATTTGTAATTATTTAATTTGATTTACAATGACACAAACACCAACTTAATATGTTGTATTAGCTTAAGTTGTTTCAAACGTTTTTCAATAAACCAGAATAACGTACATGTATAGTGTGTAACTTTTTTTATAAATATATATCATGCTTTTCAATAAACATATATTTCTAACAAACAAGCTATTTGTTTTTTATTTATGGTATTCTTGATCCAATGTTCTGTTCTAAGTGAGTAGTGTCCCAAAATGACGACAATACTCTATATATGGTCCTGTTCCATTTACAATTATAGAGAATGTCTCTACTTGGATTGGTATAGCCATGTTGTTCTAAACGTCCAAACAGTCCACAAACTTCGCTGCAAAAAACATCTTTATAAAGTATACTTTGTCCGTCCGGTGATCAAGAGCCAATCAAGTTGGGTTTTATAGCGCCTGTTTGGTTAGCATTTTCGTATCTAATGCCGAGGTCAAGGTTCAGCACGTCGCGGGAAATGTGGAGTTGTTGCTGTCATCCAATCAGCGTTGGTATGAACGTTTTGCCTCAAACGGCAGATACAGGCATATGATTGGATATAGTCTACAGGTGTTGGACAGCGGCGTCTGGCAGAAGCCCGCTATATACGCTATGCATCAATAAGCGGGTAAATGAAGGTGTTTATAAATTTTTTTAAAAACCGCTGTATGTTATGAGCGTAAATATAGCTCGGCAGTATTGTTTTGTGGCAGATGAATGGAGATCTGATAAGACAGTGTCCTTGCAGGTAATGCGCACATTATGACATGCGTGTTTTTCAAATCAACTAATCCGCGTTGCATGTGTAGAGAATCTACAGTAGCATTCTTTTTTCCGTTCAAAACATAATGTACTCCTTAACTAAATTTGTGTGCTCCAACGCCATATGAAATTCTCTGGTTTTCTTTAAGTGTGTGAAATAGTGTGCCTACGCTGGCAAATTGGCTTCCGGCGAACGAACTGGACGATTTTGGTCCATATTAATACATATATGACGGCCGAGCGCATGCAGGGATGATATGGCAACAACGAGAATGACCCCCGGTTTGGCCGATTCTCATCGGTGGTCTGGAGGCGCGATTTGCTTTAAACTTAGGTTTGATCTGAATCAATGCGACAGGAACGATCCAAGGAGATAACCATACTGGAGAAATACCCATCTGGAGCCCATTGGTCAAGGTTCTATTCAATTTAATCCGCCATAGGACGGGTGCTGAGAACACCAATATGATTATAGATTAAACTTACTGCACTTAACCCAAGGGTTTGAAATTTCAGACAATTAAAAGACAACACCATGATGAAACAATAAAGAAGCAGAGAGTGACCCACGAATATATTCAATCCAGCTTTATTAAAGACGGGAAACCAAGCCTCCAAACCGTAGGGCAGTACATCGCTATAGCATATCGGAAAAAATACCTAAAGAAAGTCTGCTGCTAAACACATTAAACAAATAAAGAATACAGTGTTAAATATTGCACAAATATTAGCAGAATAAAAATTATAAAAATTATACTTCGGTGTTTATCAAAGAATTATTTTTATCGGGCATTCAAAATGAATATGAAGCTGAGAACAATTATCTCTCTCAATGCTACCTTTGAAAACGCTTAGTGGAAAGGTCGCCCTATAAGATTATAATTTAGATACAGCCAAATTAACGTTGAATATCCCTAATCTCACGTTGGACGGGAAATTTAATTAAACTGGAGCGGTGATAGACTGAATCGTGTCTCCTCCGTAAAACTGCTGACAATTTGAACAACAAAATTACATGTTGATTTGTGTTATTTCTCTGTACTACTGATTTTAGTAGTACTAAAGTAACGGTAATTCTGAAATAAAACAAATCAAATTCGAACAAAGCCTATAACATAGTATTGCATATTTTCAAGCGAAGATACAAAAACAAGTTTGAACAAACATTGCACACTATTAAGAGCTAAATTCCTTCGTCTAAGTCCTACTATCTCAACTCGTGTCCGAGGTTTTTTGATACCACACACAAAATAATATAACTCCTACTTTCTTTCCTGACGTTAAAATTAAACTTTTATTTGAATTTCCCATCCTAGTTGACATGTTTAAATCATCCCCCTTTGTAACAATAAAATTGAAAACCACCAGAAAAGAATCATTGTAGGTAGGTAAAATACTAGTCATTGTGTTTCCTGTACCTTAAACAAAATCAGACAAAAATTAGATCTATGTTTTGAGAGTGACGATAGCGGCGGATCAATTTCCAGCCTCAGACACAGGATGAGATTGGCGGGACTAAGAAGAAGGAGTTATGGAGGAACAAACACAGCCAAGCACAGAGTAACGCAGTTTTTAAGCCAAAGTAACTCAAACATTTTATCAGCAGTATATTTTTTACAACATAACATCGAGTAATTCGAAAAGTTTTTTTTTTCTTTTGGATTTCTTTCCGTTGCATCGAAATGAATAGAGATATGCCAAATTATAATGGCGTTATATATAAATTCTAGGATAGTGTTAAACCATGCACTTTCTTGTTGAAGGCTAACATACGGTCTCCGTTTGCACTTCCTCTGTGTTATAAGCGCTTCACTTCTAGAGATCGTCAGAACACGTGGTGCCGCATCAACATATACGGCTAGAGATAGTCAGAACACGTGGTGCCGCATCAACATATACGGCTAGAGATCGTCAGAACACGTGGTGCCGCATCAACATATACGGCTCTAATAGAAGGGTTGAAAATATTTGATGTATTACGTGGAAAAAAAATGCATAGGACAGCATATGTATATGCAAGTCTGTATTATGGTTCAGGTGGATTATCGAATTCATCCACAAAACGCTTTTTGCGTAAGATGTAGGGCCTAATGACTTTCGCCTCTCAGGGACCTTTGGCAGTGTTTTTGACTTCATGAATGTAGAATGCGTGCTACGGGTGTGAATATCACACATAACGCTGGGGGTTACAGCATGCTCAAATATTATCGATTCTACTTCCTCCGTCGAGAGATTGACTTCAAGATACACCAGGGCCAGGGTTTTGTTTATCTCTGTTTAATGTTGAATCAGTTGAGATAAATTGTATGACGATCTTCTCTACAGACTTCTTTCATTTGAGAAACAACAACAACAATGTCTCGTCGATGCAACATAGTCATTTACACGGTTCATCTACGAGCTATTCCGATTGGAGGCGTGCTTGTTATTTGTTTGTTAATAAAATGACCAACACTATTAAAGAGATATACCATATCGTTAAAAAGATAAAAGATATATATTTCTAATTAAGTAAATAAATAGTCCAGGACCAGTGCTTAAAAATTAAAATTAATAATTTTCTCATTTCCTGCTTTAATATATTGTGATAATACAAAAAGCTTATTAAAAAAACATTAAATTACCTGTGATTAACACTAATTAAAATCTGCCAAGTAAATACGTGTACAACCCAGCACACCTGTATCACATGTCCGCTATAATCCCCAATAAACAAGCAATAAATGGGATTATAAAATATCAAATACTTAATTTAAAAGTAACCCAGAGGAGTAAATATAATATAATATAATAGTTTTAGGTGAAAACATACCCTAACATTTCTGCATTTCCAAAATTGCTAGGTAGACTATTACAATAAGAATATATTTTTTAGATACCTATTCACAGATATAACTTAATATATATATATTTTTTATTATTGGATTGTAGATTTGTTTCTTGTTTTAATGAAGAATGAATAACTCCTACATACACTTTAGGCATATTCACGACGATCTCGGAAAAGTGAGCTTACAGCTTCCTACATTTTCAATAAAGAACCTCATTAAAATAAAGTGATAAATCATGAAAACAAGCACAGGACGCATAAGTAACAGCATCCATTGTCATATGTATTACCTCCTCAACTATAACATCATGTACTTTGAAGCATTGAACTAACGCGTGTATACTAGTACCCTGTTTACTGACTCCTATGTTTCTTTTAAAGGAGCTGAACGCCACGGCATTCAGGGTCGCTAATCTTACTCTGAAACCATCGAATGTGAAGTGATTTGCACAGTTGGTAAGTTACTCTTCCTCTAGTGATTATTAAAGGAAGCTAGACTACAACCAGACTCAGATATATTTAACCAGAGAGTAAGAATAGAGAAATATGATTAAATAATAGGCAGATATATCTATACATGTATATATACATTTTGAATAATTGAAGAGAGAAGAATTTGCTAGGTTCCACCGGGATTCGAACCCGGGACCAAGGGTTACAGGCCCAACTATACATATTTAAGATATGTGAAATTTAAACGATGGTGTTGCCCACTTATCCTTAATGCAAAACGTTCAAATCTAATTATTTTCAGCAAACAACAATACAGAGGTGTCAAGTACTTCATAAAAAGTGGCTAAGTTACAGAAGTATTGCTAATTTTTGACGTAGGCATACACAAAGGACCAAAATTGGAACCGGTCAAAGACCGGTAAAAAATATGATTGTGAATGACAATTGTACTGTCTACAAAATTGCGTCTCACACAAGCAACTTTTTTATTTAAATTGACATTCTACAGTTCACATTTCGAAATACCAACTATGACCTATTATCATATTTAAAATAGTTATTTATTACAAATTCAATTTAAAACTTCTTAGTTTTTTAAAATGATACCCTCAAACATGCAAACTAAAATATATGGAAAACATATTTCATTGTTTCGCTCAAATATATATATTGTTTTTTTTTATATAAAATTCAAATAGATACATAATTAAATATGTTTGGCAGCAGTTATATTATAAGACAAAACTTCAGATAGGGCTGTATTGAAAATCCCCACTTAGTATGGCATTTCGTGTCATGCATATTTTTCACACCTCCGACTTTTCAACCCATGAGTGTGTCTCATGCAACTCATGTGTCAGATGGCAAACTCTATATATTGGTGTTTTGGGTCCCCGGTATATGTCTTACAGTATTGTACAACAGAGACCGGAAGCAGGTCCCATATCTTTCCCGTTAACCAATGGGGACTTCTCACTTTTCTCTTCTTTTGGCGCTGGTTTGACTTCCTCTACTGGTTCTACTACCGCCTCCGGCGCAGGTGCTTCCTTTTTCTCCTAAAATAGAAAAAAAATACGTCTGTTAATGAGGTTATATTTATTATTAAGCAGACCTCGTTAGTTTTTAATTATAATTATTCTGGTTATTGATGAGAATCTTGTGTTATGTTTCTGCAATTTATATCAGCAATACAATGTAATGTCGTTAAGACGGTTCAATTGCCGTCCCCAGGTAAAAAAAAAAACAAACGTTTATATAAGCATTCATTTAAAGAATCACGAATTTCAGGATTGTTTAAAGCGGTAGAAATGGACTCATTGAACGTTTTCCTATAGATGGGCATTGTCAGACTAACAAGTCTCGCTGGACCCGTTGTATTAAGTATCTTACGAAGACGAGTAAAAATCTGTACCATATATGTGTATATATTGTTGGACAGCTTGAATACTCAGGATTACACATTTCTAAAAATATTGCAAAATGAGTAAATGTCAACAGAAAAAATAGGCTGCATTTTCATGGTTTATTTCTCGAAATGCAATAACGATAAGACTCAATAAATTAACCGCGCGCATGGAATAGTCCTTCAACTGGTAAACGGTGCCTCATTTTTTTTATAATTTTAATTAGAACGATCGAAATGGATTTTTTGTCTATCGCACCTTGGAAAATCTTATAAAAATGTAAAATACAACTTTCAGAAAACAGGAAAATCAGTTTAGGACGAACTTCTTAAATATGAGGCACCGTTTACTAGATCGCCTTGTGCTTTTTACACTGGTACAAATTTGAAGTTTCTAACATAAATAGTTTTCTAGAAATACGCCATAAAAAAAATCTACTTAAAAATGAAGAGCCAGAAATAGGCAATTTAAGTTTTGGGACTTGAATATATAATCATGGGAAAACCAAATTATAGACCAAATTTAACTGTTTGTAATTAGAATTTTGAATTATTTTTTTCACCAACATATAGTTTGAAGACCTAACATTTAATCTAAGTGAGAAAAAATCGGTTCATTTTAAGCACAAGGGGTAAAGCAAGCCATTACCAAATCAGTGGAGCGAGCTGTAGTATTGACAGCAACGGATAACACATCTTCCCAAGGAACGAGATGCAACTGACCAGACTAACACATGTTCACCATTGTCTTAATTTGCAAGAAATGTGGGAGGCATTTGATTGGGCTACTGTAGAAAAAAGCCGCCTATATCAGAAGTATGTTTACAAATCACGTCTGTCGAAGAAACAAACCCGTATCCCACTCCGCTGGTAATTTGATAAAACACAGGAACTTTTCATAAATAATATCAATCTCTACCAGAGTTGTCTGCCCTTGCACGCTCATGGAGAATTAAGTTCCAGGGTCGACAACTCTGTAGTAGATTGAAATAATGTGTGTATGGCGTGCGGAATCTAACCTCACATTACTTAAAGGGAAAGACAACTGTTTTTCGACCTAAACTTATTATTTTTATTTTATTCTAAAACTTAGTCCCTAAATAAAATCCTGCGACTATAGTCAGAGTTTGAACCAATGGCTCCGTATCTGTAATTTGCTTCGTATCTGTTTATAACGAAGCAATATATGAACCATAGCCTATTATTGAGTAGCAGAATATATTCCAGTCCAACACGTAAATGGAATATAACCTGAAAACTTTACAAAGTTTGGCAAGTTTAAACATCCGATCCCTAAAGACATGTAACAGCCCAAAACAAATGACTGAACAGTTAAAAGACTACAATGTATTAGTGTGGAAATGTACATATCAGGATGTTTGTAAAAGCGTTAGATGTGGACAGAGACAGATGCCATGGAAGGACGGTAAGCTCTGGCGAAGATAACTAACCTCTGGGGGCGCTCCACCGTCTACAGCCTTCTCAACGCTCTCCTCTAGAGCGGCTTTCTCCACTTTTATCTCCTCCTGCACTTCCTGTTTGACCTCTTGAACTTCCTCCTTGACATCTGTCTTCGCTTCATCCACGCGGCTCTGAAGTTCATTTACAACCTCCTTCTCCTTCTTTACTTCCTTAGCCTTCTTTTTAAATAGAAACGACATCTGTAAAACATAGGAGACAATTGTAAGGTCGCCATGAGTGAATTTGTAGGGTCACCATGAGTGAGTTTGTAGGGTCGCCATGGCCGCCATGAGTGAATTTGTAGGGTCGCTATGAGTGAGTTTGTAGGGTCGCCATGGCCGCCATGAGTGAATTTGTAGGGTCGCCATGAATGAATTTGTAGGATCGCTATGAGTGAATTTGTAACGTTTCCATAAGTTAATTTGTAAGATCGCCATGAGTGATTTTGTAAGGTCGCCATGAGTGAATTTGTAAGGTCGCCATGAGTGAATTTGTAAGGTCGCCATGAGGGAATTGTTTTACATTGATTATGAGAAGGGGTCGATTACTTTCTGCTGTCACGAAATTTGCTTTCTCGCAGACATAGGACAAGCTCTAGCCTTTTGAAAATTGAGCCAATTTCAAGTTATTACCAGTGAATCTCCTCCTATGGCCACTATAAAACATTTTAAGGTGGGAAGATGAAAGCCCTGAGGATAGATAGGGAAGCCAGGTTCTCAGAAAATGTGGACAAATTTCTTTTGAATGTCTTCCCATTATTCCATGCATAAGATGCTATAACCGAGACACGATTTGTATTGTAACAATGTTTAACTATGTTTGTTTCATTTGGGGTTTAATGTCGTATTCAAGGGTATATCACTTCACACTGTTCGAATCCTTGCCTAGTTACGATGGAAAACCGGGAAGAAACCTCGTAAAGACCACCCCCGTGTTTGCCGGAGCCACATCGTGTGACTCACATTCAGTCACGCATATACCGGAGGGTTGACGGACGGACTCTATACTGTACATCGAAACAGGATTAGTAAGCACACCTGTTAACCACTAAGCCGCCGCAGCAGGCCTTGTTTAACTATGTATATGTATTTTTCTCTACATATGCTATACATATGATACTTCAAAATGACAACAACAGAAATTTATTATATTTTCAATTTTAAACATCTGTTACAACACAGCGGTTTCAAATATGACAATGCTGAGAGGAATGTAGGCCTACACAGATGTTTCAACAATTATACCTTACCATCATATGACTGTGAGTTATTAAAAAAATTAGATAAACCACTAAACCAGTCGTGTATTACAAAAGCGTGTTAAAATGGAGCTCCGATGCTTACACGTATATTGGCTTGTGGAATCTTTCATATCTAACTCATTGCATTCTATTAAAATATGGTTTGTTTAGTCGGTGTTTCAGGGCCATGTCACGGCGTACTGGCCCACAGAATGTATAAACCACCTTAAACATGCGGGCCAGGGTGGTTATACCGTATGATTCACCCGACATATCGCTTTATCAAAACAAAAACATACCGTTGCCTATGGATCACGTTACTAGTCAACTGGGTTTCAGTAAAGCAGCTGTGGGCATGGGGCACGCAGAGCCACCACAGCCACACAGCTTCGAGCATAAGGCACGCGGAGCGATCACTAAGCCACACAGCTCCGAGCATGTGGTACGCACAGCGACCACTTAGCCACATAGCTCCGAGCATGGGGCACGAAGAGCGACCACTTAGTTACACAGCTCCGAGCATGGAGCACGAAGAACGACCACTTAGCCACACAGCTCCGAGCATGGGGCACGAAGAGCGACCACAAAGTCATACATCTTCGAGCATATGGCATGCAGAACGACCACTTAGCCACACAGCTCCGAACATGGGGCACGAAGAGCGACCACAAAGTCATACATCTTCGAGCATGTGACATACAGAACGACCACTTAGCCACACAGCTCCGAGCATGGGGCACGAAGAGCGACCACAAAGTCATACATCTTCGAGCATGTGACATGCAGAACGACCACTTAGCCACACAGTTCCGAGCATGGGGCACGAAGAGCGACCACAAAGTCATACATCATCGAGCATGTGACATGCAGAACGACCAATTAGCCACACAGTTCCGAGCATGGGGCACGAAGAACGACCACTAAGTCATACATCTTCGAGCATGTGACATGCAGAACGACCAATTAGCCACACAATTCCGAGCATGGGGCACAAAGAACGACCTCTAAGTCACACAGCTCCGAGCATGGGACATGCAGAACGACCAATTAGTCACACAGTTCCGAGCATGGGGCACGAAGAACGACCACTAAGTCATACATCTTCGAGCATGTGACATGCAGAACGACCAATTAGCCACACAGTTCCGAGCATGCTGAACGAAGAACGACCACTAAGTCACACAGCTCCGAGCATGGGACATGCAGAATTACCACTCAGCCACAGACTATCTTCCGGAAGTTTTCTGTTAAACGTTGTTCATCAATTACTTTATCATTCAGTTGACACTCAGTTTACAAGCAATTTCTTTGTTCACAAATAACTTGGCTGCCAATCAGCTCGCCTGTTCCGCCAACGAAAGGGAACGCAAACCAATTTAATATGTCTGAATAAAGCTCGTTAGAGTAATTAATACGAGTAAAGTGAACCGAACTGACAATATCCCTCTCGTTTCAAGTCGTGTGATATTTACCCAAAATTTCAGAACAATCTGGTCTTAACAGTGCTTAACACAAATTTAACGCAAATTTACTTGTAAAGCTCGTTAAAATAATTAATCTGCATGTAAGGAACTGAACAGATAATATCCCTCTCCCCCCATCATGTTGTGTGACGTTTGCCTTAACTTTATGGACAATCTGGCTGTTCAATATGGATACACAGTGCTTAACGCAAATTGGACACTATTTTCTCTAAAACACTATCACTTGATTAGCCTAATTAACATGCACGGATTTGCATATAATTTTAATTATCGTTTCCTCACTGGTCAGTCAAACGGTGTGTAAAATTTCAGAGATATTCCCTACGTATATTTAATTACAGAAAGCTAAACATGGCTGATGCCAACGGAAATTAATTAGTATGTCTGTATAAAGCTCGTTAGAGCAATTAATATGCATATAATTAGCTGAACAGTTAATATCCTTCTCCTCTCATGTTGTGTTATATTAACCCAAAACTTTAGGAAAATCGGGCTATTCAATTTAGATATATAGTGCTTGTACACAATCTCCTCTCAAACAGTATCACCTAATGAGAATAATTAATATTCACAGAACTCCAAATAATTTTAATAATCTCTTTCCAGTCAGGCAAACTGTGTGTAAAATTTCAAAACAATTCCTCAGTATATTTAATTATAGAAGCCTTTACATAGCTGACGCTGACGCCGACGCCAAGGGTATAACATAAGCTCAACTTACTTCGTACAGGCGAGCTAAAAGTCCTATGGCGATAATGTGACGTGACGTACATGTACGTCGTACGCTTAGAGATTATAAGCCTACTGCTCGGTCCAATAAAGTCTTAAAAGAATGAACAAGACGCAAAACACGAATCGATAAGTAGGTGCAACCTCATCGATTAAACCTAGCCTGATTGTCGTTGTTTATGTGTCGTCACGTGGAAGGCGTGTGAATATATGCATGAGAAATGTGCATAAAACCGTACACTGTGTTCGCCGCAAGCCGATTTACCGCAGTGTACACATTATCCACACATATAAGTAACCCGAGAGAAAATGCTATATGAGGTATTGCACCCATCAGCACGGACGTCATGCCCCATTCGGATCTCCTCGATGGTATTGCACCTATCAACAGGGACGCCATGCCCCACTCGGATCTCCTCGATGGTATTGCACCTATCATCAGGGACGTCGTGCCCCACTCGGATCTCCTCGATGGTATTGCACCTATCATCAGGGACGTCATGCCCCACTCGGATCTCCTCGATGGTATTGCACCTATCATCAGGGACGCCATGCCCCATTCGGATCTCCTCGATGGTATTGCACCCATCAGCACGGACATCATGCCCCATTCGGATCTCCTCGATGGTATTGCACCTATCATCAGGGACGCCATGCCCCACTCGGATCTCCTCGATGGTATTGCACCTATCATCAGGGACGTCGTGCCCCGTTCGGATCTCCTCGATGGTATTGCACCTATCATCAGGGACGCCATGCCCCGTTCGGATCTCCTCGATGGTATTGCACC
>JARDVA010236138.1:0-10018 GCA_030265315.1 Mopalia swanii | reverse complement strand
TCTCTGGAATGAGATAGAAACGTTGTTTTGAAATAAATCAAGAAGTTGTTATCCATACTAAGTTGTTCCTTACCTTAGTTCATATGTTTTCAGATTATGGGGGTTTCCGTGTAGTTTCTATGCCTCTTGTACATAGGCATTCACGTGCCACATGAAACCTGACCTGAACAATGCTTCATTTGTTAATAAAGAAAGTTGTCACCCATAACAAGCAGAAGCACCCCCCCTCCCCCTCAACACCTATCGGAATATATATAGTCACCCAGCGTATAAATTTCGTAAGGGTGATGTTTTAATAGCAAGCAAAATTGTTTTTCTCGACAAATATACTGTTACAAAGTAAAGAGGATTTGTGAAAATTCCAGTGTTTTTCTACTGAATTAACTGGTTACATTTGGACACATACCTCTTGTGGGATAAATATTTGATATGGTAGTTTTTTTTATCAAGCACTATGTTTTAATGTTTAATCTGTTAAAATTCAGATAGTTGAACAGTTAATCAACTTTTAAAAGAATACGTAAAGCTGAATATCATCACCATTATCGCGGCACTCTTACTATCATTGGCAGCTGACGACGCTTTCCCGAAGTTCTTAAATAACTCATTAACGAACAAGTGGTTATTGTGTAAAAGATTTTGTCCGTCATTGAACACTGTATTATCGCGGTAGACGGGATTAATCAAAGACACAATTCACAAAGCACTAACAATGATAGGCGCATTAGTCTTTCTTCATACGTGAACTTGTGTTTGACAATGACTTTACCAATTGCCGTATGCCATTGAGTGCAAGGGCAGACTTGCACACTGTTGTCTGTACACAACACTTGGATGAGTTCTGTAAGGCGACAAGAAATGGGTTGAGCCGATCTGCTTCACTGCACCTTATTGAATGTAATGAGATAAGATGGGAGCATTGTGTCTGTGATAACCACAAGACTCCTTCACCAGATGCGCACCTTTGTTAAAAGCAACCATCAGTTTCTATTCACTACAACTGCCGAGTTCATTTAGTGTTTGTTTAAGGTACAATGATGCACACGGGTCCTTAGATCGCTGGGCTGCACTGGGCGTGGTCGGCCCAGGGGCTCGATTCATTACCATTTCCCGATTTTTGTATGTGTTTTTAGTGAAATGTTTGTCGCGTAATAGCTGCGACATGTCACAGCCTCTCTGAATCATATCTGTCCAATCTAGCCGCCATCTTGTGAACGCCTTTGTTGGTAGTTTCGTTGAATCGGACTTATTCTCACCCAGGGACAAGATAGTATTTTTCTGAAGTGTGACCGAGTGCGCAGATGCAGCGAATAGCTTACCCCAGGGCGCGTTTAATCTGGACACTGACTTACAATCTCATTGAATTCTTCTACTACATTTTCAACAGAAGGTATCTTTAAAAAAACGTAATACAACACACACCATGAATGACGTATAACTGTTGTACTAATTCACACCCCGATCTTTGTTGAATATTTCGTTAAATTATGTTTTTGTTTTCACAATTCTACATCATTTGGCAATAGACACTGATGATATTGTTTGGCTGACCAATTTGAAGCTATAAAGATTTCTGTCCTGAACACTGGAGGTTTAAAAACACTATGAGACTCAACTATTACTGTGTTACATGGCGTTTACGAATGCCTATTTAACAAACGGACCATTGCAGAAAAATGGTAACATGAACCGTTTAAATTCACATGATTTACTCTAAATTGTTCATTTGATTTGGGTTTACCATAGTATTTGAAGATAGTTCATTCATATAGCCGCGTGTCAGCCGGAGCCGCGTGTAGAGGGAGTCAGACCTTTGGAGACATTGGCAACAAATAAAGACAAGACAGTACGATCACAAGACGTAAAAGCAAAGACGCAACAAATGATCGGTTGCCCATTATATCCACGAGAACCAGAGCAACAGTACAGTATCTGCCAACTGCCCTTGAGTGCCTCGTCACACTCTCATTTCAAGGGTTTCTATACTTGTCATCGATATATCCAGTCGTTACTACGCTTGAAAAAGAGTTGCCTTGACAGGAAACTATTTTTTATATATAATTTATTTCATTTATTTATTTTGAATGTAAGTTTATATATAGTTGACGGATCATACAGCACTAAACTTGGGTGGTAACAATTCAGGTGCAGATTATCAGTGACTGGTATTGAATATCACAATGTTCATAAGGTGCAACTTCCTTTAGTTTGACAGCTTTGACAATATTGTAACCAACTTGACGATGAGAAAATCCAATGAGGCCTTTCAGGATCACCGCGGGGTATCCTTAAGGTGATAGAGACCCTTGGTACGAGCATTAAAATTAGAATTCAGCATTTTACAAATAAAAAAGTTTCACACGAGTTGTTTGGAATGTCCGTTAACAAGGTATCATTTAACTGCATACGCGCTGTGGTCTGTGGTTGATTGGCGGTGGAACTACAATACAGGATCATCGGACAAAAATCTCATTAAAATCTACCCACGTCCCATATATATGGGCGACAGTCCTGCAATGGGAAACATTTAAATCCTGATCTAATGTACCGTTGGGTAATAGTTAAAGATTATCTATGATAGGTGGAGAGGCCCCCAAGACAGAGCTATATCTTAACAGTATTTCCCTGCAGAGAAAACTACCTGGGTTTTTGATGACACTTTTAACCTTTGACCATCTTAGATAGGTTATTTATCTTACCACATAACAGGCTAACGTCAACACGGCAATTGTCATAATTGAATTTCTTGACAACCACATTATAATCTATAGTAAAACGTAAAGAATGAAATTTCAATACGTTCCTTGGATGCACAGACATGGAATCTGGTTTCAGGTGTAAACACGATACTACAATGCTGAAGATTGGTTGGTGAGTATTAGTCGTTTATTTATTCCACAAACCGAGGGGCCTCGGTGACTGTACATCGGGGGTGCGATGCTATTAATATGTAGGTAGTACACTGGCCTTCTCGTCATTCGATGGTTATCTAGGAGCGATAACCCCCTTCTTAACCACCAGTGCCCCGGAGATAAAAGACGGGAGAGAATCCCGATGGGTACATCGCTGATTCTTTAAGTGGTTTTTGCCAGGTTGTCCACCTTAACACCTTCACTTCATTTTAAAAGTGAATACCAGTGCTTATTCCGTTACAATCGTTTTACCAGTGAATACCAGTACTTATTCCGTTACAATCGTTTTACCAGGGAATACCAGTACTTATTCCGTTACAATCGTTTTACCAGTGAATACCAGTACTTATTCCGTTACAATCATGCTTACAGTGAATACCAGCACTTATTCCGTTACAACCATGTTAACAGTGAATACCAGTACTTATTCCGTTACAATCATGTTTACAGTGAATACCAGTACTTATTCCGTTACAACCATGTTAACAGTGAATACCAGTACTTATTCCGTTACAACCATGTTAACAGTGAATACCAGTACTTCTTTCTTTCAGCCATGTTAACAGTGAATACCAGTACTTATTCCGTTACAACCATGTTAACAGTGAATACCAGTACTTATTCCGTTACAACCATGTTAACAGTGAATACCAGTACTTATTCCTTTACAATCATGTTAACAAGATTACGGTTGCACCTAAGAGATGCTGAGGTTTAGAGATAGTAGTTGTCAAGTTCATCTCTGATTGGTCGATTTATGTAGAGATCGTCTTTTTTCAGTAAGTCCCGAGGCTAGTCATGCAGACTTTAATTAGAACTGGATGAACATTATTTTGTCAAACAGGGCTCATACCTAGCATTTGATGGTTGTATTCGCGCGGCTACTTGCTGTTTAGTCACGTGGCTATTTATTGTTTACAGCAATGATGTATGAAGTCTCTTGAGCAAGCCATTACATCCACATCAACCGACGCATTGGTCAATCAACAAATCAATCGATCGATCGATCGATCAACCAATCAATCAATCAATCAACCAATCAATCAATCAATCAATCAATCAATCAATCAATCAATCAATCAATCAAATCAATAAATCAACCAAACAATCAATTAACCAATCAATCAGCCAGCCAATCAATCAATCAATCAACCAATTAACAATCAAACAAACAATTAATCAATGTATATCTTTTTTGCCCTTTTGCCCTTTTTTAAATGTTGTTCGATATGTGTAAAATTGAAGATTGAGAAACAAAAGATGGCAAGCATTGCAATAACAGTTTCAGCACTAGAAGTGTATATGTCTCTATTCATCTTTGCAAACCCTCACTGAATCGAGATAAACCGTATTCGTTACCATTATCTTATTTTTTAATAATGAAAACGAGTAATACGCTGTAATGTATGTGTTATTAAGTCGAACCCATTCCACTTTTTGTTTGTTTTGATAAAGGCAAGACTAAACGATAAAAAAATTATCATCAGCTATCTGGGTCGACTATCAGGGTGGTCTGTTAGCATGCATGGCTGATAAAACGTCGTTTATACGTGCCCATTCATACGCAGTGCTGCTAATGCTGTCTGCTTTACAACAATCCTGTCAAAGATTATTTGCAAAGCGAACTTTTTTAATTCAGGGTGTAATGGACACAGTGCAAATGTAAACGCTTAAACTCTTGTCGGCAATCCTGTATGACAAATGTAATCCGATTTATATACGTTTGATGTCATATGAGAATTTACAGCGCAAAATCAAGTTCTTTGATGAGTTGTAAAAACACATTCATTCAATAAATCATTCTATAAAACATAAAATGCCTTAGACTTATACTGTTTGGCATATTCTCTGCTGAGAGAAAACACATTTATATTTTGTCGGACTGCCAAGGCCATCCTGCCTTCTATAAAGATATCATAACCATTACCTGCAATAATTACATGACGCGCGGCACAAATTCATTTGTTCAGAAATTTATCAAAATTTCAAGTTTTTTAGTATCTACCAATGCATATGCCACATGAGTTTTACTCCATACAACACATGTGATTTTCATTTCAGTGGGTCGCCAAATGTTTAGTCTGGAGATTTAATGTGGGTATGAACAGTTCATTCAGCCGGACAACCTTACAAAGTAACACCGGACAAAATTGTTAAATAAAATCGTATTTCCATGCGTAAAACTGAATGGCCAGAGAGAGACAGTGGCCATTGAACGTCCAATGAAGGGTCAAGCAATGATCAATAAGGCTACAAAATGTGTATACAAAAAATGAAGGTGGTGTTGGAATCGATCTAAGCCCTTACTGGCGCGGACTATAGGAAGGAGCATCGTGTATATATTATGGGCTCAACTATTTGTAATAAGAATGTCTTCTTTTGCCACTAACGTAAATTTTAAGCGTTTAACTTTTAGTAAAAGCGATAACTTGTTCGGCTCTCTTGAGCTCAAAAGGTCCAGCAAAACGTTATAAAGATCCTTTTTAGCTAAAAGTCATGCTTTGGCAACTGTAAAAATGGGAAAATAATTTCCAACTAACAATTTAAAGGAATAACACGTATAAGATAACACCATTAAAATCATCTTTCTATGAAATTAATTTCCCATGCGAAGTCTGGTTTAGTTTTTAATTTAAAAAAAACTAATATCCCGATTCAAACTACTTTTGATCCGCTTATGCTGGTCCATGCTGGAAGAAACTTCATACATTAAAGTCCGTTTAGAAATAAAAAGTAAAAATAAAATTAAGTGTTAAAAGAATAGTGCACTCATTTAGACATAACGCCAATGTGAGTGGACTATATTTTCAGCACAGTGACGATATGAATAAGTTGAAGAGGTTTAGTCGACCACTGAGGACCCTAACACGTATTAACCTTACCGTCCAAGACAAAACCTTCAGGCGAAGTTTAAACCGGACAGATCTATATTAACCGCCCGTAATAGGGTAAATAACTTATAACTTGAGAACAACGGCCTGATTTATGGCCTAAAGTAAACGATTCGGTTAGAAGCAGTGATCTAGATAATTTTATGGTCCTTTTAATGGGAAAGATAACTTTTTTAAAGAAAATTAATTTAAATAGCACAGGCTACAAATAATTCCGTGACGTCTGCCAAGTATCGGCGAATGTTTATAATTGTATAGGGCCATATATATATTTGTATATTGTGCTTAACTTAATTGTATTATGAAAATAATTCTTTGTGTATGCGAAATGTGATGAAAAATGGGTGTGGGTGAAAGGACACACTTTGGAGTTAGTGTATCGTGTATGTCAAATGGTGATAATGTTTAGAGTAATTGTTCTGGTCAACAAATGGGTGTAAGGACTGTATATCAACTATACAACTGACCTGAAATCTAGTTCATTGCGGCACTTATGTCCTCTACTTATGTGGGGTTGATATTTGCAGCTATCAACTTAATTTCCCTGTCCTCTGGCAATAGATCATTTACCCCGGTCTATGATCTTATAGCAAACTGCAAACAACCAACATACTATACAGTAAAAGGCCAGTTAAATTACGCTTGAAAACGCCGATAAAGATAAAACTATCCCTTACTATATAGAGAGCGTTGCGGGCCTTTTCTCATCTCTATTGCTTGGGAACACAGAACTTTGTAACGCATAAAACACAACACGATTCTTCAGCTTTATGGCAAGCATTATTTATGTTTTAATAAATGATAACTTATAGTTATTTCTATTCGTGTCTTACCAACACATTTTGTTTTTAAAGTACACTTTGTTTTCTTGCATACTTGTTAATTTTTCAAACTTTTAGTTATAATTATGCTGTGCCAGTCTCTTTTATTTGCACAATTATTTACAAATGCAATATTTGTTTTGTTCAACGTATTTCCGCTTACTTGGTACCACATGTATATACTGCACAATGTAATCAATTATCAATCATTCATTTGAGTAGAGTCTGTCAATCAGGTCAACTAGAGTATCATTTTAATTACTTGTACAAACAAAAATAAACGTATCAGTATATAAAATATATCAGTCACAAAACAAAACAAGTGTATTTTATATCACTCTGACAGGTGTAATAAAAAGAAAGTCAAACGTATTGAACTAGATAATAACCTGTGTATATTGGCCTGGATTTAAACTAGCCATTATTGTTCAAATAATCAGAGGGCTTCCCTTTATATTTGCCAATTCTGATAACGTATGGACCAGCATAACTTCGCTGTTTTCCTTGAGTACACGTGTTTTTCGACCGAGTTCTCTGCGGTCATATAACAGTCAACACATAAGAGAGACAAGTGAAATGTTTTGTGTATGCTCGAAGAATATAATGCAAACTTCAGCTTATGTGCCCATTTCCCTGAACGAAAATGTCAGTTCAGGGTCTTGACTCTGGACTATGTTCTCCCGTAAGGAGTGAGTTTGTCGGGCGAATGTGTCAGTCATATCTCACCGGACCTCCCTCTCTCTTTTCACAGTATCATAAAATCGATACCATAACAGCATTTTAACAGTACAGAGAAAACCCCTCTCAGCTCAAGCACAAATAAAACTCAATACATCCGGGTATGAGCCAAGAATAGGTCCTTGTTTCGAATTCGTAGTTTTAAAACCAGGAACATAAGATAACGGAAAAACCATGACTTGTGATAAATGAAATTATTTGAATTGTTTAGTATAAGAAATGTAGCATCTCTTGTACATGTTAGTGTTCACTTTGTCAATGTTTTAAGACTAGATCTATTCGACTTTATAAAGATACAACAAAACTTTTAAAATTCAACAAAACTATAACTGACCTATTTTATATGTAAAAGTATGCTTTAACTGATACTTAGGGAAAAGACAAAAAATACACTGTTATATCACAGAGGACATCATTAAAAAAAACTAAATATACATTTTCTACTTCAGAAACTTCAAGTTTGATTTCAGTTATATGTCACTTATATTGAATTTCAACAAAAATGTCTTTCTCTATATTAAAAATATTAGTTTGTAAGGTGTTCTAGTTCTGTGATGAGAGTCCATAGTCACAGGAGGTAAGTTATTTATACTTTTGACCTGTGTGGGCATACTTTGATATTTATACAGGTCACAGCTAGGAATCTTTCCAATATATGCTTTAGCTCAACACGATGGTGATATTTTGGGGGGAGAACATTATCTCTCGCTGTCACAGTTGACTAGGCTGGTAGGCCTATGTTATGAAGTCCTGTACCATCTCTAAACAACAGTCACAATAGCAGTAAAAACTTACAATATAAATTAATTACGGTATAAGCAGTTAATTTACTCTGTAGCCGGCTGGGTGGTTGAGCTGTGACGGGCTTCAGACGTCTCTCAAAAATCTTTCCCTCTTTTCTCTATTGTTTCCTGGCTAACCAATCAGGAGCCGGGGATAGTAGACTCTTTCTCGTGGAGAGACGAGCTGGTTGTTAACTTCTTCACTCGAGCATTGTGCTGTCCCATTCTGTTGAACAGAGGCCGCGCTCTGGCTCTGCTGCAGGCCTGTTTACTTCGCCGACGAGGTATACCGAGAGAAGACCGCCGAGTGAGACCTCCAATTTTCTATGGGACTTCAGTTTGTCTGTATAAACGCGCTTATATACAGCAGCTAAAAAAAAAATAGCTAAGGAATGTTGTAGTGGCACAGATAGTTTAATAGTTTATTAAGATTTGATCAGTGTTCCGCGTACACGGGAGAATTGAATCCGCTGTGTTAGTCCGTGGATCACGTGATTTTCTCAGGTAGGACAGGCGTCCTGTGGGCCCTCTGTTATCTGTGAGAGTGTCCCCCGGGGCTTGTTGCCACTTCACGTAGAGGAGATCATCCACTAGAAATAAGAGGAGATTAGACGCCATCAACGACCCCCCTCCCCCTCCCCCCCCGGGATGCTCGGGGTTGGCTGAGTGAGCTAAACAATATGATACCTAACACGAACCTAGATCGCCGACAGTTTCATAAAGCAGGGGATATACCTGTGTGGTTAACACGGCAGGTCGATTGGACGTAACGGCTGGAAAACTTGTCACAGGCTCGGAGAAGTTCGATAGTTGAAGCGACTCTGGTGTTTTTACCGTACGCCTATCTAGTTTTTTTTACTCTTACGATGAATGAGCTTTATGACTATGTAGATCTTGAGCTCAGCACAAATGTTCGGATTTAAATACATTGTGGATATTTCCTGAATTCTCAAAAGTTTTCAACTGACTTACTTGAACAGTTTAACTGTGTGTTAAGGTGTTTAGCGAGCTGTGTTCTCGGAGTGAGTCTATTTTATAGTCGAGGTAGGGGTGTGATTGTGAAACTACAGCCCTTAGTCCCCAACTTGGATTGTTACCATTTTACCGTTTTGTGGGCCTTAGGGAATGGTCTAAATGAGAGTTACCGGCTTGCCTCTCAACCCACGGGTATGTTTGAGATGGCTGTGGTTCGACCGTCCGTCTTTCCCAGTTTTATCACATTATGAGGAAAGGCGCTTCTTATAACCTCGGCCAATACAGGTGAGATTATTCATGTTCAAATTAACTTCAATGCGACACTCAGAATATGTGAACAAGCGAACTACTGAACAAACAATGTTCCAAATAATCATTTGACTGTCGCATGCTGTATAATAATACAAGTGTATAACATACATATTCACATCTAGCTGTACAGCTGATTACATCAATTGTTACACAAATGAAATAGCACCACAGGAAAGTGCACGTTTGTTAAAATAAAGATAATGGTTTCTCTTAGGAAATGAAGTGTTTATATAGTAAGATGGTATTAAAACTACTTGTCTGTCTGTAGCATTCTTTGAATATGTATGCATTTAAAAATACGTACATCGAATATGTTGTTTAGAAGTCAATATTGATAATAAGTAGCTAATTTACACATTTTAAGACAAGTATTTGAATACTTTAGAGCAGTTTAATATATTTTAAGGATATAAAAAATAATTATTAAACCCCAAAGGTATGTTTTATAAAATTTAAGTGTATTACAAAATATACATTTGCTCCACGACAATACACATATATGTTTTAATTACCCGGGCACGTTCATGGGGCTTTTGTGAATTGACTAAGAGTGCGATGATGTTACTTGATGACGCTATTTTACCCGA
>JARDVA010236027.1:0-10018 GCA_030265315.1 Mopalia swanii | reverse complement strand
TAATCCTCAGGTTATTTTATAAAATTAATAAACGATAAGTCGATGCCATATTTAAGTATATTTAATGGTAACCTTTCGATTGATATAGGGGTTATTGCAACCCGGAGTATCACTTTAAGTAACATTCTTCTTGGATCTTTTTCTACATGCAATGAAAGTCTCACACAATGGTGTTGTCGGTGGTCCTCTGATGAACAAGTGGTCACAATTTGTGGCACTTTTAGAAGCGTCACAATGGTTAAATGTGTGTTACGTTATTTAAAAGCGCCACTTTCCGAATCGTTGTGACGTCAGAAGACTGCCTAGCAAGGGTTAAATTACCTCCCTTTGCAAGTTTTCGAGATTCACAGGGCATGTCGAAACGTATATACATACCTTGGACAGTCGGAATAACAGAAATATCTGAAAAGAGAATCAGTCGACACCACAGGAAATGTATTTGTCAAATGCTTTTTGAAAAATATATGCAATTATTTACAACGGTTGTTCAGAATTGCATATTCTTTCTGATTGGCGTTTAACTAAGGACAAGTAGCCAATACTGTAATTTGATTTTAACAAACAATGTGTGATGAACAAGTTTATGATTTCTGAACTGTATTAAAGTGATACTGAATAAATATAGATAAAACCCTTCCTTATACATATTCAGTATGACATGCTAGTTGATTCCAAATAAGGAATCTTACTTATGAGATTTTGGCCAGCAACCGAGAGACAACTCTGTACCATTCACTAAGCCGAATAAACACATCAATTATTAGTCAGGTAATTATTAGGCGCGCAGCATAAATCATGTATGATTATTAAGTGGTTGATCGATTTATTCTTATACAAAATCATGTAAAAAAAATATGGCATGCTAAATTCAAGGATGCAAGGAAATTCCTCTGATTTAGAATAAAGTTTTCTACCTGCCAAAACTTCCACTTCCATAAACCCGTTGTTGTAAGTAGTGTATACACTCATCACTTCAATCGACACGGAATGTGTAGACACTGGAATAATCGAAAAATCCACCCAATGGTAACCAGTTCCACTGTCCGGTAATGTTATCTGAAACAAAATTAAGGAATTCGGATTTGTAGCAAGATAACATTGGAAGTTGTTACTTTATCGTTGCGTAGGTTCGAGTCTTTGACATGGCGCTAACTTGCTTCATTACGCAACAGTCTTGTTGGTCCAGTATAGGGGAGGAGGAGGGTATGTCAGAATACAAATACAAAGGGAGAAGTGAGAAGTATTAAGTCGATGTAAACTGCAAGTTTTAAATTTCGATGCTTATTAAGTAGAATCAATTACTGTTAATTATACACATTATCATGGAGGTTAGACGGCCACGGTTTTAATTAAATGGGTTTGAGTCTGCATTGAAACGCTTTATGCTAGTTGATGATCACAAAAGGAAGGCGTCATGTCAGACAAGACAGGCAATGTGGTTCTGGTTTATGGTTAATACTTTAATAATAACTTAACATAAACTCTTAGACAAACATGACACCCAACACTAAACCTAACCCTAATAATAACCCGATGACAAACAGGACACCTTACACTAAACCTAAACCTAACCGTAACCCCGTGACAAACAAGACACTTTACACTAAACCTAAACCTAACCTTAATCCTGTGAAAAATACGCACCTTAAACTAAACTTAACCTTAACCATGTGACACATATAACACCTAACACCCCAAACCTAACCTTAACCATAACCCTAACCCTGTGACAAACAAGACACCTTACACTAAACCTAACCTTAACCCTGTGACAAACAAGACACTTTACACGAAACCGTAACCTCAATCCTGTGACAAACAAAACACTTCACACGAAACCTTAACCTCAATCCTGTGACAAAAAAGACACTTCACACTAAACCTAAACCTAACCTTAACCCTTTGACAAACATGACACCTAAAATTAAACCTAAACTTAACCTTAATCCTGTGACAAACAAGACACTTTACACTTAACCTAGCCTTACCTTAACCCTGTGACAAACAAGACACTTAACACTAGATCTAAACCTAACCTTAACCCTGTGACAAAGATGACACCTAAAACTAAACTTAAACCTAACCTTAACCCTGTGACAAACAACATAGCTTACACTAAAACTTAACCTTACCTTACCTTAACCCTGTGACAAACAACATAGCTTACACTTAACCAAGCCTTACCTTAACCGTGTTGCAAACAAGACACCTTACACTCAACCTTGACCTAGCCTTAACCGTGACACCTAAAACTAAACCTAGACTTAGCCTTTACCCTGTGACAAACAACATATAGTTTACACTAAAACTTAACCTTATCTTAACCAGTGACAAACAAGACACTGTACACTAAACCTAATCTTAACCCTGTGACAATCAAGATACCTTACACTAAGCCTAACCTTAACCATAACCTAAAACCTGACAAGGAAATGACTTCATAAATATCGCTGTCTCCACTGATACAGGATCTCGGCTTCCGAGTCCTAGGCTGGTCCTTTCAAGGGCATTCTACTGGATCACAAGGACTAAAGAATAGGATGTAAGACACAACGCAAATTCTTCGCTCTTTGTACTAGAAGAGCCGATACGAACTTGTACATTCTGACAATATCGTCAAACACAATGTTTAAGTTGCTATAAACTACGGGAGATCAGTGGTTGGTACAGATGTCCGTCTAATCTGGATCAAATCAGTCGAGATCTTACCATTTGGGTTGATCCATCACTGAAAGTGAATTGGAGGTCCTTGTTCTTTTCTAACTGTTCTTTACGATCCATAATCCTAAGTTTAATCACGTAATAGGAACGGCCCAGGTCCAACTTATACCACATTCCGACTCCTTCTTTTTCACTGGCGTAAGCTAAAGAATAAAATATTTGAATAGGAAAGGCGTTTAATATCAATTACGGTTGCTTTTTTCAAACGATAACCTATCTTTGTAACGGCCAGCCCTTGTTCCTCATTTAAATCTATCGTATATATAATGTTTTAAACAATTTATAAGATATTTAACAAAAATATGCTATCATAATGTTTAGATATAGCTTAACATGATCCCGCTTTTACATGTGTTACTATAAGTAATAGATTATCTTAGTTAATCTGTTTTTAATTTTGAGTAGAGACAGACTGGCTGGCAAGACATCTACATGTATGTTCCCCACCGGTGGCCGGTGACAATCAGGGCAGTTACTCAGTTATACAAACATAGTGCCAGACACAGTCTATTTATTACACTTTACTTACTTTACTGTGCTCATTGCATCCTTTAACAGAAAACGTTACCGATATATAATATATATCGGTAACGTTTTCTGTCACTAGTGGCCAGTGGAAATATTAACTAATACCGGGCTTATCTGTTACTAGTAGGGATGGGGCTTATAGAAAATAGGCCTATATAGAGGTTTTTTTTAAGTGATGGGCACAATTGCAATTGTATCCTAGCGACCGGCGGGACTAAGCCATCACAGCTTTATTTATGCTCGATTAGTTTAGTAGTTAGTTGCTTAATCGTAGGGAAATAATTACAGCGAGAATAAAGATTAGCTATTAACACCATACTTTAAAGTCAACTTGATTGAAAAGTTTAGAACAGGTCTGAAGAGGCATCAAATACAACCCAGGACAATGACAAGCTATATGTATGCCATTGTTGTAAGTTTGTTGGCGTTTTAGTAAACACCGGTCATTATTACACACTTCTTGGGCGAGTTAAACCTTGTCAAAGCATCTTGTACGCGTGGTATGTTCAGACAATGTGCAAACAAAAGCAATGAGCTCACCTGTAGCTACATCTCCATCAACGGCTTTCTCGCACGTAAAGAATGAACTGTGCTCTGTTGAGGCGCAACACGATGATCCCAATGCGACGTTGATCAATCCTGTAACAATTACTAGCTAATATAAACTCAAAACAAAAGCCCAAACCACATAATGGTTATGCTGTGAAGTTCCTTGTAACATTTGCTTGACTAGAAATCAAGCTCACAATATGTCACCCGACACTACGAAATGAGTCGCATGTCGCACATATTGATTTTGGGCTCCAGACCTCAAAATTGTGGCGTGAAATTCTGAAAAACATTTTATTGCATAAATACCTTCGTTTATCATTCATCTACAATTTGATGAAAAAAATCAAATTTGAGATTTGAAAAAGCTAATTTCTAATATTTTGGAAATTCCGAAATCTCACATCAGTTAAAATATAATTTTGTCCAATATCAAAATGGTGAAATATCTATAGATTTTGGATGGAACTTGTAGTTCTGTCATGTCGTAACCAGCAACAACCCTTGTTTATTGTATGTATCATTATAGGTCATTGGTCGCTATATTTCGAGCACCAAAGGTATCTGTACTCAAACTGTAATAATTCTGTCAATTTGTGAGATAGTTGAATAATTTGTTGTCATTTTAAAGCTTAAACATAAGACTTTCAAATGGTGTATGTAAGTCAATTATTAAATTTTGCGACATGTGACACATTTCGTGGTGTCAGGTCACAAACATGAACGTATTTATTTACTTAGGCGTGTGTTACGAATAAACATGTGTTAAATCGTATTATTTCATTAAAGTGGCCAACTAAAATCAACATTTTGCCTACACGCATTTTTCGACTTTAAAATCAAAATGTAGTTTCAACAGCATTATGCCACGACGACAGCGCAACATGCCACAGTTCATGCCTTACTTCTATTATGATGGTTTTAGGTGAAATGCGCAAATAGTCAACACTATACTAACAACATCAGCCTACCTGCGTAAATAGACGAGAAGCCACAGATTAACCCGCAGACCACATATGTATGCGTTGGTAACAACATCGTTACAGTCAACTGTTTTCATCTGTAATCCAATTTTCCTGATTGTGCAGAGGCCAAATATGAGTGTTAAGTGCATATATGAGACACGATCAAGAAAAACAAAAGGACATGCATCAACAATATAAATAATAGATGTAAATCTGTAAAGAATCTGTTGTGTTTCTCAAATACTGATGAAAAATGTAAAACAAGTCGGTTCAATAAAATGTGGACACAAAGAATGCATAGGATTAATTAGTTGGTTGGAATAGCAGTTGGCACAAAAAATGCGCAATAATGCTCAAAATAATGTATCGATAGAGTAAATAGGCACGGATGTACAATGTACTAAGGACCAAGAACACATGTTAATCGACGTGGAATCATGTCCCTGTCACGCTTCAAAAGTATTCGACTGGAACTCACATAGCTAGGATTAAATTATCCTTGACGATTGCTTCTTCGATATTTATTCCTGTAACAAGTGCTCCGCGACAATTGCTGTGGCGACATATACCTCAGCAACAAATGTTTGTCCTGCCACAGTAACTTTAACAACACTTGCTCCGGCGACATATACCTCGGCTACAAGTGTTCTGCGACGGTAACTCTTGTGACACTTGCTCCGGCGACATATACCTTGGCTACAGGTGTTCTACGACGGTAACTCTAGTTAAAATTGCTCCAGCGACATATACTTCGGCTACAAATGTTCTGCGACGGTAACTCTAGTTAAAATTGCTCCGGTGACATATACCTCGAAAACAAGTGTTCTGCGACGGTAACTCTTGTGACCATTGCTCCGGTGACATATACTTCGAAAACAAGTGTTCTGCGACGGTAACTCTTGTGACAATTGCTCCGTAGAGACTTCCCCAGCGACAATTTTTCAGTCACATTTGCTCCAGCGACAATTGTTCTGTCACATTTGCCCCTGCGACAATTGTTCTGTCACATTTGCTCCAGTGACAACTGTGTTCTGCCACTTCTACCCCACCCATTGTTCAGCTACTGTAACTAACCCCAATGACGTTTATTTCAACGAGCATTGCCTGTATAGTGTAGCTATCACATTTCTGAAAATTTCTTTTTATAAATATTACGTATTTGGTTTTTATAGTTTTATAAATTGAGCCAATTTTAGGCGATTAATATATTAATTTACTCGAAAACGTTATAAAAAAATATCAAAAGTCGTTAATAAAACCCTTTTTTGGATCAGCATTGTTACAGTTAAAGACAAATATCACTGGAGGAAGTTTTGCCAGAGCAAATGTAGACAGGGCTATTTTCGTTGGACTTGTGGCCGTACTGAATGTCGCATGAGCAATTGTCGTCGGCGTAATTGTCGCTGGAGAAACTGTCGCTGGGGTGAATGTCACGAGCCTTTTTAGTCGTTCTTAACGTTTGATGACAAACAAGACGAGTTTCTAGAGAAGTAACTCTTGTTTGCATCCTTCAACAGTATTCTCCCTTTTGTACATATACATAATTAAGGAATGGACAAGTTAAACGGTTAAATAAACAAAACTGTACACATTATTGCACAATGAAAGCAAAAAGTCAGATTGTAAATGCCTGTCTTACCTTCTTTGAACGTATTTAACCATGTGCAATAATTCCCCATGCTGTTTTCCTCTCATTAAATTTTAGTAAATTACTACATAAAATAACAGTAGAGCGATTTTAGTCGTTCTTAACCTTGGGTGATCACACCTTCGGTCCACGGGAAGTAACTCGTGTTTGCCGCTTTCATCGGTTATCTCCCTTGTCTGTATATCGCTTAATAAGGTAGCTTTGTTTGTACTTAAGTGCAAAATGAACAATTGGTAATGTATCACATTCAAGATTGGAAGGTCGTCTGTTAAGTATTGTTACCATTAGGACAAATATGGACACAATCTGGAAGAGGCATTATATGTCGATATAAGTGCTTTACTGATTCAGAGTAGCGCTCATTAAAGCGGAAGTCGGGGCTGCAATGAAATGCATACAGGTAAAACGGGCATTATTTTCTTGTGTTGAATTGTGCCATCTTACTTTCTATTCGCACTATATCCAGCTTACAATTGCATCTTGAACATTGGGTAATGTTTAAACTACAGTCAAAATCAATCAGTCGGCCATGTCTTGCAATTTAATCAGTAAATAGAACAGCTCTACCAATCAAAGCTCTTTCTTCCCAGACTTTCTTTTCGGTATCATGTACGATCTCAGGCCTGCTGGGACAGGCACAAAGTCCCAATATACTAGTGGTAGCTACCCCTTCCAGTAGCATGCATGACTTCAGACCTGCTGGGACAGGCATAAAGTCCCAATATACTAGTGGTAGCTACCCCTTCCAGTAGCATGCATGACTCCAGACCTGCTGTGACAGGCACAAAGTCCCATAATACTACAGACCTACCTGTAGCATGCATGACTTCAGACCGACTGGAACAGGCTCAAAAAGAACCGACTTACGTGACTTAATCAATCAACATGATGCACGTGTTTCCTAGAGTTGTTCGTGAGCTGTCAACTTGATCTGCTATGGTCGAGCGCGTAGTTTCGAATTAGTCGGTGGTTCTCTGGCTTTGCATTACATGCATCAATTTGACTATTAATTTCACAATAAAGTAAATAGTAGAGTGCTTGTTTTCTTTTTTTTTTTGAATTAAATAATTGTTTAAATGACACCGTGCTAGTTGTACCATATAATTTGTGGGTGATATAATTTACGCGACTCTTTATTAGAAGAGTCGCTATAATGTTTTCTTACATCGTAACACTCTAATCTAAGTCGGGTGACGCCATGAGCAAACGGGTCTTAGCTTTGTGAACATAGCCAATACCTACAATATTGAATTCCTGTTATTAGGAAATCAATATTGTATGTATTGGCTATATGTTCACAAAGCTAGACGGGTCTGCCCCAAAATGGCAACTACCAGCGGTCATAGATTGTAACCATCAAATGATTTTATACAATGAATAAAACATACTTCAACACTATATTTGAGTATGTTAAATGGTAGTTTGTCAAGTGATATTGTTGCAGCCAGGACCTATACACTCTAATAATTTAAGGACAAATATATCAAGGCAGCAATACCCATTGCTTTTTTAAAAATTCTGATGAAGGCATTATGGTCACTTCATGATTTCAAGATAATTATCGCACGGCTATTGCGAGAACGAACGTACAATTTTCATCGCCACAACCTGATTGTGGCGTATAACACGTGAAACAACAGGGGAGCTAACGTGATGACATACGGCTGTTCTGACTCACTGTTATCCCCTGCAAATATCCCAGGCGGGTTATGGTTATTCATCTCGTAAAAGGTCAATAGCTTGGGCTGTACTCCGATAATTGGATGTTATAAATTACCAATCCACAAGACATTTATGTGCATCAAGACCACCGTTATACAGCTGAACATATTAATCGACACAACTTAAGTGATATTAGATATGGTGACTCTCTGATTCTTCATCTACCAGTTTATCACCAGGTTTAGAGACAAATTCTACAAGATATTGTCAAAATATAAGACTCTAGTCCTTTCAATTGCTGTTATATAGAGACACGTAGATCACGCTTACCTGGATCTTAATAATTCTACATGGTATAAAGATTTCAATATATATTTTACGTAGAGAAAGATTATTTGCTTACAAAGGGATTCTAATAAGTTAATCAAAATTTGTTAACGACCCAACAATTTATTTGTTTAATACAATACATATACAGATAAAAAGATATACAGTGTTTATAACTGGTTAAATATACCAATTACGAATTAAATTAGGAATTTGTAAACGCTCAGAAGAGAATATCAACAAATACAGTTAATTGTCGTGTCTAACATCTAACGAAAATAATATTCAGGCGTTATATGATAACTGAGATAAGAGAACTTAATCATATATAGTATTATTCATTGTACAAAATAGCTCCAAACGCCATCAATTCAACATTACATTCCAGTCGTATATGTTTTCTATAAAAAGGACAATATAGAGTAAGCAATACATATTTTTAAGAAATGCAGAAAAAAATTAGTCCGAATATTCAGCAGATGAGGTCATTCGTTGAATGCTTCTAAAACAATCATGCTGTGAGGATTTGTTATATCCGAACAAGGTATATGTAGGTAAATAACCTGTACCTGAGAGGAGACTAATGAACAGAAAAATGATTTGCCAGTTCTATGGTGTCAGAACCAAGGCGAACCAAATGTTAAATATTAACCAATATAACAGTCAAATTGAGCATCCAACTCTGATATGACAATCAAATGTCCCAATTGCAGAAGTCGGTTATGGTAATAAGATTTATTTATAGAACCGGCCTTGGGCGAAACATGGACTTGTTACCATACAAACATGACTGCAATGGTATTTATTTATTTCATGACAGACCTAGATTTTCTAGAAATAGATTTGGAAATTCGCCTCAAAATCTAATTCCTGTCAACAAGTGCATATAGCTAGATTGCGCTTGTAAACAACATTACAGATAGTATATGAGTCATTCTGCAGTAAATGATAATTTTAAGACAACCACACCCGGCTTTATATTATTTTGTTTTATTACGCAATGTTCAATATATCAACTAGCAAAATGATACAGAAAAACAGACCCCCAAAAAGATAACTTAAACTCAACATACATTTTATAAAAAAGTTACACAAAGATGCCTATTACAAACCGAATGTCAGTAGTGTTACACACTATTTTTTATATCATACATACTTACTGATGGAAGGATTAGATTAACACAAGGATGCACATGATCTTAGTTATGTTACCAATGTTAATTATTCTGTAAGCTGTGTTAAATTAGTTATTTCTGCTCAAAATGATAGCTGTTGCTACCCCTTACCTACCCCATAGCCTAAGTCAGATACTGACCATCATAACACCACTGACAGACCACATCAGTATGTTATTGTACTGTTTCAAATGTACCTATATAACATCGACTTCTGCTATCAATCAGTAGTGCTATCCATTGATCAAACAATAGTCCACACAATAAAAGTAACCTTTCCATGGTGTTATAGTGTTGTCGATAACGTTATTGTTTGGCAAATGGTGTTATGTGACTATTGGTTACATCATTAACTGATAACATCACTGACATTTGACATCAAATAACGATTTCTCCCCGTCATGATCAGTGCATGTTTATATTTATATAGTAACACCACTCAA
>JARDVA010235805.1:0-10022 GCA_030265315.1 Mopalia swanii | reverse complement strand
TCATTTACTTTATCAAAATAACAGGAAGCAGCCACGATTTGACTCAACATTATAAGGTTTCGTGAATGGAATATTAGCGCAGGTCACAGCACATCACACCTGTTTAGGGCTCATGTTGTGAGGGAGCTACCTGTTGCACTGGTGTACCGGATCTTAGAGGGAACATGAAGCTGATCTGTTTGTGATGTTGTATTGTGTCCCTTTGATTATCGTGTTATTGTCTTGCCTTGTCTTTGGTTTGTTAACAGTAATGCATGTCGAGGGTGATTTCAGTCTACAATTGGGCTTGTACACCGTCATATCAGTGAAACACCAAACCAACAAACTCACTGTCTGAGTTTAACTGATGCTGCTCATGTAAAACCTGTTCTCATATTCACATTGGAAATCACGTTTATATTTTTCCTTCTAATCGATGTTAACCTCCCCTCATGGCAACATGACAGATCTTCTCCTTTAGTGAACTATTTATTTACATGTATGGCTAAACCATCTAAGTATATTGTATAACATTTAAGTCTGTAGCATGGGTACTTTATTCACGGATCAGACGACCAAAGGTTTGATAGAGATCAATAAAAGCCCCACAGTACCTTTACAGTGCACCCCGAGATACACGTCAGTCTTGTTACCTTTTACATAGATTCCGAGCTTAGTAAATGGCTATCTCCTCATGTATTGATTCGACTTAATCATTTGGTTCATCGATTTTCCTTATACCAGCATGCTTACAATAGCAAAACCTTTTCTTTAAAGACAAACCCTTCTTTGTCGACTCAAATATACAACCATAAAGATCCAGTCGCGGGAAACCAATACTTTATCAAAAATGGAAGATAAGCTATGGTGTACACTTTACGCTGTATCGTAATAAATATCAACCAAAGTATCACGATTAACAATTGAGTCTTATCAATATTTAGCATTGGTATCATTAGTTCCACCTACTGTTTGAATGTATGTTGGCTATAAAATCAAAGCCTTTCTGTGTATCTGTCTGGTAGTAGGAATTGTCCCGGCAAATCTTTTGGTTGTGAAATTAACTCTACAGGGTCAACAGATCTTTCACAATTTCTCGATTCCAAAATTAAGACAGAAGGATGCACTCGAGGCGGTGTGTTTCTGATCAATTATACATCTAGGTGGAAGCTCAGACGAACTGGCTCTAGAAGTCGCCAACCAGCATTTTCCACTTCACATGTTAAAGCACATTTGCTTTCAAACGAAGACACTAAAGTGTGCTTACAATAAGGGTCGACCAAAGAGGTTCACAACAGATGAAAAACAATTTGATTATTCACCTATGCACGCATGCTCAGCGCTAATTATAACCCCAACTGTGGAATAACTGAACACTTGAAGATAGGTATACATAGCCTGGTGTTCTAGAATCGGTGTACACTAATATGCTGTAAGTCCCCATTCGGCTTTGAAATATGTGTATACGAGTACTGCCATGGTATAAGTCCCCATTCGACTTAGAATATGTGTACAGAAGTATAGCGTACGTCTACTATTCGACTTAAGAATATGTGTACACTAGTATAGTGTTAATTCCTCTTAGGCTTCCTGCACCGTACTTGGGAAAATGCCTACTCCTGGGTTGTTATTATACCTACAGAACTGATTATTTTGCACATTTCATCTCAACATATAAAACTAAAAAACGGTCATTCACTTTTTTGATATCTTTTTTTTTTTGCAAGCAGGAAAAAACTGAATGGCGGTTTTTTGGTTCATATAATGTATTACACGTTCGTATAAAATTGAACAGTTGACGTAATTGTTGTAAAGCGAGATATAAAAACAATCTCTGTTGGGGGGGGGTAGAGTATCCTTAAGCCCCCCTCGGATTTGGAATATGTGAAAACTATAATATAGTGTAAGTCCCCTTTCGGCTTTTCAATCGGTCTACACTTAAATAGGATAAAACTCTTTCGACTTTGGAATAGATGTTGCTGTGGCTGTGGGTTTGTGTTACAAATAAAATCAGGAAATCGTTTGCCATATTCGCTGATAAATAAATATTCTACAGCAAAAGTGTTGGAAGATTATCAATCTCACGCAGACTCTTGTATCAACATACTGAGACAACAATAAATATATACAGTGAATGTAGTCGTTATATCTTCTGCTTTTCTTGGTTGTCATCTTATGTCTTATACGAAGGCATTGGACTTGTTTTGGTCGCGTCGAATCCCACAAAACCCCATACAAAACACAAAGTGGTTTAGTCACCAATGTATACTTTTTTCGTTGCGTCTACTAAAGCTCGTAATGTATGACATCTACTTATTTACGTTATGTAGATTTATCCATCGGGTAAGAAAGGGGGCTGTTTGTATGTTTAAGATTTAAGGCCATATTAATGTAACTCTCGTTACGGTGCACCAATGGACGATGGGAAGCCTCTCTAGATGTCAACTGTTAGAAATAATGACCAGGAAGACAAATAACAAGATGAAAAGCAGAAACATCTTCATATAAAGTATATGGCTATACCCCTCTCTGTTCTGAGAGTACCAGGCCAGCCAGATTGTCGGTACAGCCACCCGCACACGACATTTGCTAACAAACATGTTATGGAAGTACTAAGTCACATTTCGATTAACGACTTATGTTTTTAATAAATCATAAAAAAGATATTCATTGGATATATCAGTGAAGAGGTTAGGGAACAAAATTTACTGTGAACAGTTATAAAGACACACAAAATTGTACCATCCAAGAAATGAGTAAGCACGAAAAATCATATTTTATCCTGCCAAGTGCCTTTGACTGTTGACTACATTGTATTGCCTCTGTGCACGTTTTCAGTGCTATTCACAATTCTGTGTGGGATTTCTTTCAACGCCAGAATAAGTTCACAGTTTATACTGTTTACTGAACCTTCCAATTGACTTTCGTGACTAGCAGTAGATCTTGACTCGTTAACAAACATGAGACTGGTCATTTTAAGTCAGCGTGTCCAATTCCCTGTTTTAAAGGTCATGGCCAACATAGAAAAGCCATCACCAGTTCTCTGCCAGTGTACACAAAGTATTATTGTAGTCTCTGCGAGTTAGTGTCATTCAAGTGTTTTAGCTGAAAATTCACCGGAACAGAAAAATCAACGCAATTCAATTTGGTAAGATTGATCACTACTTACTTGAAGGTATATCTGGTGTGGCAGTAGGCATATAGCTTTCAGTTTGGTGGAACGTTTAAGATTGGCATATAATTCTATCTTGTCCGATCCAATGGTACGCCAGCTCAAATTTTGTGTGAACAACATTACAGTTAAAAAAGTATTTCGTACAAAAATTCATCATTTTAAATCATTAGACTTCAACGTATAATGCACTGTTCTATAAATTGTTTATACGTCGTGTTTGGATGAGCTGGGCTGTGGTATTTGTGACTTAAAAAAGGTAGTCTAACTGACCTTTAAAACTAACTTCACATGTGAACAATCTCACACCGTTTTGATGAATCCTCTTAGTGCTGACAAAGTCACACCGAACTGACGGTTTCAGAAGAAGAGTACTCACAAACCTTAAGTATAACTTGCAATACGGTAGTTGGCAATACATATTAAAGACCAACGGCTTTTTGTTGAGAATCGGCAAGTATGTGCTCTAAAGAGAAAATAAATCCAATTTCTGTTTTGAGCAGATCATATTCAAATGCATGGCCAGAAAGGTCACTATAACGGATTTGTTACGGGCTTCAGTCTGTACTTAACAGCTAATCCTGGCATACAATCTAAAATACAATTTCTTTTAAATTAAAAAATGAACAAAAAAGACTTAAACACAGCTGATAACGCCATTTACTTTCTTAAATGATTAAACATTGCCTGATGTGGTGTTTTAGGTCTTAACGTCTGATGTTTTAATCAAATTACGTCACTTGTTTTCTCATGCTGGTAATGGTCTTAAGGAAGCCAAAGACGAAGTCCATCTTGAGTCATTTGTCTTATAAAGGGGAAACCTGAAGTACTACAAGTGGCAATCAAATACCAGGAACATAGTGGTAGCTTGTGTCCGGTGAACCTTGGCGGCAGAAGGAGATCTGATGCCAGAGAATAAGCATCGCAGATTGTAGCCAGAAGGCTACGATAAAGGGTACTTTTCAAATAATAGCATTGGCTTTGAACTATAAAATATGATAACAAGACTGGTGTTGACGTTACATTATATTCGGTTTAGGAATGTTCCATAAGATATTCTAAAGTTTAATACAAAACTTGAACATATTCTCAACACGAGGACTTAATGTACGGTTTCACGAATAAATATAAGTAAATTTTTGTCACATATCTTACGCACATCTAAGTTGTTCTGCTATTACCTTATGTATGCATGCTAGCCTCGATATATTAATATTTGCTGCTTGACTACATCGCCAAACAGAGCGTGTCTGGCTTGACATATATATTTTGGGGGTAAGAAAATAAGTAACGGCGTGGGTAAACATATTTAATCCATTTTATGACATCCATTTCGTCTGCTTGCCGCTATCATTGTAAAACGGAAACACTCAATTGAGTGTTTGATTTTTTAAAGCAAATTTTCCTTGAAAAAAAAAGATCTCGGCTTGTAAACTCGTCTGTTCTCTATGTCTACTATTCAGGTTCAAATGCACCCATATTCCCGCTTAACCGTCATGCGATTGATCTGTTGGCCTTTTGCTAATTGAATCGTGGTGGTCTTATTAGCCAGCAGGTAGTCAAGTCAGGTGAGGTGACCGCCTTAATACATTCTACCGGCCAATACATGCAATCTTTGAACTATTCATGTTACAATTTATGTCTTTAAAAAAAGCACATTCTAAATGTTTCACTTTTTCGTCAATCTGATTAAAATTGTGAAAAGAAGATTTCAAAATAGTGCAAAAAGGAAAAAGCCGGAACTTGGCACCTGACTAGCGGTAGAGTCCTTAATAGCAAAAGACGGCACTCAATATTGTGTTTTCAAAACGATCCTTAGTATACATTCCCTCGGTGTTATTGTTAGTATATGTAAGTATTTGCTTGATGTTACTGGTGAACATTTGATTTAAGAAAGTATACGTCAATACATTTTAAAATTAAAATACCGTAGTATGTTTTATGTACAACGGGTTGCTTTATTTCAATATAATGTTTCGTTCATGTACATCCCTGTCAATAAACGAAACAGTGCACTATTTGATTCATTGCAAAATCACTAAATACGTCTTTTTCCAATATACTATTGTGTATGCCCAAATGTTAGTAATTCAATGATACACCATGCTCCTATTGTTCTAACTCTAAAGTTGATTGTTATACTTACGATTTTCCTGTGTAATGTTGTTTGTTAAATTGGAGTTTAGCGCAGAACTAAAGCCCCTGTGTATTGTGTTTATTAATTGTTATATAGAACTATTCATTGACCAGAAACAGTACTCGTAGTTGGGTTTCTAATTCCGCCTTCTTAATTCTAACATGAAAATGTAACAGCCATCCCCCCCCCCCCCCCCTCGTAGTCGGGTTTCTAATTCCGCCTTCTTCATTCTAACATGATAATGTAACAGCCACCCCCACCCCCATCGTAGTTGGGTTTCTAATTCCGCCTTCTTGATTCTAACATAGTAATGTATCAGCCCCCCCCCCCTCCACACACACACACACACCTGCTCACCTCCCCCCCACCTCTTCCCCACTCCACCATCCCGTTTTTCACCTACCTTTTCCAGCTGGATTGCTTGCTGGGTTCCCAGCAGAGTGACCTTTATAGTTACTGTCGTTCACAAATGCTCTTTATATGGTCTGTTATTGAAGGACAGTGTGTGCCTGTTCGATAGTGTTGATTTTCAGAAGAATGCATTAGCGTTGGCAAACGACAATACAGACTGAGACTAAAGCCCTTGGGTCTGTTAGGAATCATCTACCGTATGTTTTAAATCACCAATGCTGAGACACGCAATGTCTAAGTTGCTAGCTTTTACCATCTCTTTTAAGGAGACATTTATTTTCGATAATTCGCCTAGAATAGGAAATCAACACCGGGTGTTTCTCTTACGACTAGTTTTTTTTTATTTGACTCCATGCCGTTTATTCTTCAAGAAAGAGGCTGCCTCAATAGCTTTAGTAATGAAAGAAACAGAGTTTCGACTTTGTTTCGTTTGTTTGGTTGATTTCGGTTTAATACAATATTTAAGTTTATTTAAGTTATATCAAAGCGTCCAAGCAAAATGTATGATTCAAGGAAACCAGATTTCGATGAATATGGCAAAACAAAAAGAACGAGACAGGACTATCACAGGACGCAAATATGCATACAGACATCATACCGGCTTTGCGTAGGATTAGATAAGGCGATAAACCCCTGTCAAACATACAATCTACTTAAGGCCACCCCCTCGCACATCCCCTACCACTGACCCCAAAAATTAAAAATAATTTAAGTTATAACCATTGCTAGAAGAAATATATTAACGTCAATATGGAAAAGGTTGTAACAATAAAAATAAAAATATTGCTTTTAAATGTTAACATCAATTTTAAAGCCAAAGGTAAAACCATCAGTTAGGGTAGATTAGAAAACCAGGAACATTTTATAACAAAATCTTAATCTTTGCTCAAAAACCATTTGAAATATTAATTGGTGACCTGATCATTACAGATGAAATTATCACAGTGAATTACATATTAGCTTACGTCAATTGTGATAAGTTGTAAAGTTTACACGTCATATTACTCGGATAACTTGTTCATATCCTTTATACTTTTAGTATGAACAATTAAAAAAGAAAAAATGCAACTAAATATAAAAAGCATATGTTTAAAATCATTTGACCTAAATCTAAAAAAACACAAAAATGATATGTGCGTCCTGTCCAAAGCTTCCTCATTGGAGGCAAAAGCAATACTCTCAGGTATTCTACATTTAGTGGTGAGGCTGAACACTCGCCCAAATAAAATAAAAAATATAAAAATGATCCACTATACGTGAATGTGTCATAATAACTGTTTCTCTATACGTATATATGTCATGATTACAGTTTGACTATACGCGTAGGCGTCATGATTACTGTTCTGCTATACGTGTATGTGTCATGATAACTGTTTCTCTATACGTGTATATGTCATGATTACAGTTTCACTATACGTGTAGGCGTCATGATTACTGTTCTGCTATACGCGTATGTGTCATGATTACTGTTTCTCTATACGTATATATGTCATGATTACAGTTTCACTATACGTGAAGGCGTCATGATTACTGTTCTGCTATACATGTATGTGTCATGATTACTGTTCTGCTATACGTGTATGTGTCATGATTACTGTTTCGCTGTACGTGAATGTTTCGTGATTATTGTTTCGCTATACGGGTATGTAGGGGAGGGGAGGGGAGGGGGGGGGGGTCTAGTATCCTCAAGTGACTCATTGACTTGGTAGGCACTATGGAATAAGGGGTATATTCATTGCAATCAACATAATTATATAATTGTTTTGAAGAATAAAATCACCAACAGCGTAACTGATTGGCTGCCGGGAAACTTGTATGCACCCAATGAGACAACGTTATACGCTAGTATGAAAACGCCACCATTGTCAAGAACAAAAATTGCAGCCTGTAAGTGCCTGTAAGAATACAAAGTTTTTGGAGTCCAACATTATATCGTTTTTTGACCCAAAGGCAACTTTTTCGAGTTTTAAGAATCCTTTTTACGCAGTTAAAGATAGTCGTTTACATGTACTTAAGTCGTTTTATTTCTGATAGCAGCTGCAATATGGTAAAATGAAAGAGTGACATTTTCGTTCAACACAATGTCATCTTCGCTCATAAACGGTTATAGCATCTCGCAGTTCCCGCGCACCGCGAGAGAATTCGTGATATCATCGGCAAATCAAGGTTAAAGATTGCTGTTACCTGGGATCAGTCACTGTTACATATCCCTGTATATTGTAATCTCAGGTTAGTGTAACAGAGGGAATTAATGTGGACCTAGGTGTGTTTATTCTTCAGGGGCGTTATTGTATATCTGGCTACAGCGGCTCTGTAAGCACACGGTTCTCATGTAGAGTGACTCTTGGTTAGCCGAGATGAAATTGAACATCCAATTATAGGCCTACTGTAATTTATTAGCTGATAGATACAATGTCGAATTAAGTTTTTAATGTATTTTGATCATTATATGTCAGTATCATATGCCAAGTGGAGCAGCCAACCGACTGAATCCGTGAAGTCAACGCTCAAATGTCAGCTTGGCTGACAAAATGAATCTGTTGTAACACCTGGGATTACAATGTACAAGGATATGTGACATCAAGCTTAAACCATGAATTGTTGATGGAATCACCAACTGTCTCGCAAAGCTCGGGAACTGGCGAGATACTTAACCGGTTTGCAAGCAAAGAAGACAGTATGTTGAGCGAATATTGCTTGAGTTCACCCTTTACTATTTCAATTTTACAGCTGCTTTCAGAAACAAAAAGACCTCAGTACAAATATACTATGGCAAGCCGTTTTAAGGCTTCTACCTTTATTCTACATATGGTGAATTCTTTTTCACATATGTGAAATTATTTTCCACATATGAGAAATTATTTTTCACATAAGTAAAATAAATTACTTTATTTTAATAATTTGGTAATAAATTACTTTATTATACATATAAGAAAAATAATTTTATACATGTGAAAAAGAATTCAACATACGTGAAATTATTTTTCACATACGTGAAATGAATTCTTTATTTTACTTATGTTGAAAAGAATTTCACTTAAATGTAAAATAAAAAGGAGAGCGGAACTCTTTTTTATATGTCGCAATAAAAGCGTTCAAGCCCTCAATTAAAGATTTCTCCCTCACAGTCTGTATTTAGCCGCAATGAAGTTGCTAAAAAGTACAATCTGATTAGAAACACATCTGCCCTCAGCGTTTCGCAAAGCATTTGTTATTTTCTAATGAAGAATAAACCAGGGAAACTATGTTTGTTTTATAAGCCTACAATTGCGACCGATTATGCAGTTAGCATTACTACGTGTGGTTCGTTGGGAAAATAAAATGATGTAGACCACAATAAAAACACTGAATACGAATAAACCTGTCGTCCGATATAATATTCACTCTTTATTTGTCACCGTAAAGGCATTTTTCATAATAGAATCTATGGTTTTCTATGGTTAGCCGTTGTTGGATGTAAAATTATGCGAGTGTTTGGCTATCGACAGTCTTAGCTCAATGACCTATATAACATGTATAACATCGGCCATTGTCTGCGCTTATATTTCGGTTATTTTTTTAGACTGCAAACAGTGCGAAAATCAAGCAAATAATATATTTTAATATTTATTAGATTTACTTTTGACCAAGTTATTGCGACTTGAATCGTTTTTTTTTTCCCCTAACTGACATGAATACACATAGAGGACAAGTTAATGTTCGTTGTTATGTATTCACATTTCGTATATTTAAAAAATTTACATGTATTTGCGGACCTTTAAAACAACCACAAAATCGTGATGGAGGGAGACTCTCGTGAGCTATCTATCATCATAGTCAAGCTACTGAATGTGGATTGGGCCTGGATAATGCAGAGCTTCATACCCATGTAAATTGTAATCCCTGATAACACGAAGAACAGCAGACACGAACAGGTTGGCTCCACAACGATAACTGGTTAACATGACAAAGATAACCTGTTCCCATATATATTTTAATTCTCAGGATGAAAAGCAAATACGCAGCATGTATAGCAACTCCTTTGCTGTAACTCCTCTAACTTATATAGCAAACCACAATAAAGGCAAAGAAATATGGCATGATCAAGGTTTATTATAGAAAAATATGTTTGCTAAATATATCAATCCATATCTAAATAAAATGCTAAATACCTAGCAATAATATCATAGCAATTTATTTTAAAAAGTTTTGTCCATAAAGAAAACAAAAATACGGCGACTGGTTATCTTGTGGACGATTTAGTCGTATTCTTAGGTTTAGTCGGGGTTTTCATCTGTTTCGTTGTTTTCTTGGCAACGTTTTCTTTCGTAGTGTTCTTTGCAG